>CP135579.1:11210896-11356821 GCA_032401905.1 Swietenia macrophylla | reverse complement strand
AGATATTTATAACTTTATAACTCTCTCACTTTTACTTTTTTCTTCTTATTACTACCTAATATCATTTTTTAAATTAATACATAATCGCTAAAATGTCTCATAACTTATATTATTTATAATAAAATACGAATAAATTTTTGATTTAAAATCAAACTAAAGTTTGATTTAAAAATTTTAAAATTTTAAAATAAAAATTATTAATAATGAAAAATTATAAAAGAATTCTAAAATATGAATAATTACAAAAATAGCTTAAAAATATTTACACTTGACTCAAAATTATCAAAATTTATCATCTTACTCTAAAATTATAAGAATTTTTATTTTAACTCAAAATGTTAACATTTTGCACATAAATTTACTTATTTTATAAAATAAGGCAAAATTTTCATAGTCCTTCATTCTCAAACAAAATTCTACAATTTTTTATTTAATTTTCAATAATTTTCAAGAAATTTTCCGGACAACCTATCAAATTTAACCCTAAATCTATTGATGTAGAATTTAATAATTTAAAATAGTAATAATTTTAACTATTAAATTACTGAAATTAAATTTATCTATTTTTTTTCAAGTTTTAATAATTTTTATACTAAAGATAAATAATTTTCTTTTTAAAATAAAGAAAAATAAAATTGTTACTTTCGCTTTCTTATTTTCCTTCCTTTTTTCTTTCTCCTTCTCTTTCTCCTTTTCTCCTTCTTTCTTTCCTCTTATTTTCTTCTTTTTTTTTTCTTTTTCTCTCTCTTACTCTCCTCCTTTTTCTTTCTTTATTCTCTCTTTTCGAAGTTTCTATAATCCTCTCCCACATTTCAATCCATTCTCATATCTATCCACATATATTTATATACTAAAGGATATGGGTCAAAAACAATTAAAATGGGTTTAAAGAAATATAAAATTTTTTAGGTCTAAATTTTGTTTTTAATGGGCTTGGGTATTACAATACAAATGGACAGTCTAAAAGAATTATATAGATAGTGAAAGATATGCTCAGATATTGTTTTTTGAATTTTCAAGACTTATGGGCTGAACATTTGTTTTTGGTGGAATTTGTTTTTAATACCAGTTATCAATCTAGTTTTGGAATGGTAGCATTTAAGGCATCATATGGGAGATCCTGTAGATCACCAGTATGTTAGGTAGAAGTTAGTGAAACTTCATTAATTGATCATAAATTAGTAAGAGGGGCTACTGAAAAGGTAAAATTAATCAGATAATAATTTCTTACAGCTCAAAGTAGTCAAAAGAGTTATGTGGACTATAAAAAGAGACCATTAAAGTTTGAGGTGAAGGCTTATATATTTTTGAAAGTTAGGTCTCAACTTGGTATTACTAGATTTAGAAAGGGTAGAAAGTTAGCTCCAAAATTCATTATTCATTTTGAAATTTTAGAGCGAGTTGGTGAAGTGGCTTATAGATTAGCATTGCCACCCCAATTATCGAATATTCATGATGTCTTTCATGTTTCAATATTTAAAAAGCACCAACTAAATCCTTCTCATGTCTTGGACTGGAAAAATCTTGTCTTGATGGAAGACGTCTCTTATAAAAAGAACCAGATTTAGATTATCAATTGTAAAAAACAAGTACTTTGCAGAATAATTATTTCATTGGTAAAACTCTTGTGGCAATATCATAGAAAAGAAGAAGTCACTTAAGGGCTCAAGTCTAAACTGTCAAGAAAATATCTTCATTTACTCTGAAACTAAAAGTAAGTTCATTAAAATTTAAGAACGAAAATTTTTTAAGAAGGGAGGATTGTAATACCCAAGCCCATTAAAAACAAAATTTAGACATAAAAAATTTTATATTTCTTGAAGCTCATTTTGGTTGTTTTTGGTTTATATTCTTTAGTATATAAATATATGTGGATAGAAATGAAATTACATTAGAATTTGGAAGAGGATTATAGAAGCACCGAGAAAAGAGAAGAAAGAAAGAAAAAAGAAGAGAGAGAGAAGAAGAAATAGAAAGAAAGAAAGAAGGAGAAGACGAGAAAGAGAGAGAAAAGAAGAAGGAAGATAAGAAAGTGAAAGTAACAATTCTATTTATTTTTATTTAAAAAAATTATTTATATTTAGTATAGAAATTATTAAAATTTTAAAAAAATAAATAGATTTTATTTTAGTAATTTAATAGTTAAAATTATTACTATTTTAAATTATTAAACTCTAGATCAATAGATTTAGAGTTAATTTTGGTAGTTTGATAAGAAAAATTTTCAAAAATTGTTGAAAATTAAATAAAAAATTGTGAAATTTTGATTGAAGGTGAAATTGTAAGGATTGTAAAAATTTTGTTCTATTTTATAAAATAGGTGAATTTATATGCAAAACCTTAAAATTTTATGGTCAAAATAAATTTTTTTATAATTTTAAGGTAAGATAATAAATTTTAATAATTTTGGGTCTTAAGTATAAATATTTTTAAAATATTTCTATAATTATTTATATTTTAGCAACTTTTATTATTATTAATAATTTTTATTTTAAAATTTTAAAATTCTAGAATTTTTAAACTAAATTTTATTTTGATTTTATGTTAGAAATTTATTTGTATTTTATTATAAATAGTATAAGTTACTAGTTATTTTAGTGATTATGTGTTAATTTGAAAAGTAATATTAGGTGGTGATAGGGAAGAAAAAAAAAAAAAAAGCGAGAGAGCTATAAAGGTGCAGTCATCTTTTGATCCAGATAGGTATCTATATATAATTGATTATTTTAAAATTTTGAAAACCAAAAAGTAGGGTTTTATATTAAATTATTATAAAAAATAAAATAAATTTATTTATAGCATGCAAATCTTTTGAATTAAAATAAATTTTGATATTTTGTTTTGAAAGTATAATCTGAAAAATTTATATTTCAATGATATTGTTACTATTCTCGGCTGTTTGGTATAAATTCTTCAAGAATTTAGATATGTTATTATTGTTAATTATATTTCTGATGTTTGAAATGTTATAAAATAACATGAATAATTATTATTATCATTATTATTATTATTATATGTGATTGAATTATGAAATAGTGTATGATATTTTATTTAGCACCAGTGATTATGGACCTGATTTCAATCTCATGATAAAAACTCATAAACTTAAAATCATGGATAGCAGTCCTTGAATGTAAAACTTTTAAAGCACGCAGGTTATATATTTTTTAGATGACAGTTTTTGATAATAGTACTTTAAAACTATACATTGCACATGATAATAACTAAATTGTACTGTTATTGTATTATCATTACTTATGCTTAATTATGTTGATTTATGACTTAATTAATTGAAAACGCAATTATTATTAAATTTATTTAAAAAACCTTAGTTATATATAAATATCTGCGAGATTTTGACTCGCACCTTACTTTTCAGACCCTTTTAGAACAGTCAGAAATAGACAAACTTAGAGAAAATTTTGTTTTTTTGTTAAATATATTTTAGAAGGATATTTTGCAATATATATCATGTTTGATAGAACATTATAAGCAAATTGTTCAAATTTAGATAAATAAATGTATTAAATTTTAATGTGATAGATTTTATTGTGACAGTAGTTTAAAATTTGATAAGAAATATTGGAAATGTTATAAAATTTTAATATTTGTAGGTTTATATTAATATTGTTCATGTATAATAAAAATTCTGTCAAAATATCTACAACTTCATTCTTTTACTTTAAATTATTTTATTAAACTCTAATTCACGAACCTTAATTTTGGAGACATGATAATTTTAAAGGAGAAACTGGAATAACAGTTTCTGTCTAATAGAACCCCGTAAGATTGAGGGTACCTGTATAATCATGAAACAGCAGTGAGAAGATCTGAAGGATGCAGCTGTACAGCTTCTGAAAACTATCATTTTCATTTGGTATTTGTCATGGTGTCTATGGAGTTTGAATAATGATGGCATGCTAATATGTGAGGAAGGAATTGATGTGCTAACGTGGTTAGGCACAATAAAGTGCACAACAGTCCATGTCACCTCTTCACCTATTTGTTTTCTCAGAAACAATTTGATTTAGTAGCGGGATGTTGCGAAGATGATAAACTGTTGTCATATATGGATCTGGATTTTGTTTTGATTGGCTAACATTTTATCACTCCACCTCAACCCTCATCCCAATCACCTGGCAACATCTCAATGCTGTCATCGTTTAAATTGTTAATTCCTTTGTGATTTTTATTTATTGTATTTGCATTAACTGCCCATGTATCATGTTGAAACTTCGGCATATGCATTTGTGAAATTCTATGTCATTTATATTAATAGTAGTAGGAACATCTCCTTTTTCTTTAACTTGTTATGACTCTTTTTATTGACATTGATAGAGTGGGATGAGAAGGAAGAAGGAAAAGAGACAACACAGCAGTGGGAAGATGATTGGGATGATGATGATGTCAATGATGACTTCTCCTTGCAGCTGAGACAGGAATTGGAAAACAACACTGACAAGAGCTAAGTTCATGCCCGCTTGTTTCTATCTGTATCACTTGTCGTCTTGCTATATGGTAGATGAACTCTGGATGGGATAATCGTTTATTAGAACCTGAATGCGGATTCCAAGTTGGTGAAATTCAGATTACTTTTATTTGGACCTCAAGATACTGTGTTTAAATCTGAGCTTGCCGCTTGAAGCCTTAGAATTTCTAATTTGCCTTGAATCTTGAAGAAATGAGTTTCAGTTTTTTGTGTATCCTTGCATGTCTAGACAATTTTGATATACAATTATTTGATAGTCTAAGCTACCTGATGCTACATTTTTAGGCCAATGATATTGGTGTTAGCTGCATGAAATACATAGCAATTTGTTTGCCGAAAGATTAGCCTCGTGGTCATGGATGTGCTGTCGGCTTACCCTCAACTTTGGGGTTAATGACACCTATACCCTTCCGAATTTGTCAAAATAACAGTTTATCCTTTCTTTCATGGTAACACCATTTAAGTTCCATCATAGCTGTTGCCATTAAAGTTTGGCAGGTTGGTTACTGTCATTGATCACAGGAAATCCCCTGTTTGGAAATTTCCTTTTTACCTTGGTCTACTGGTACACTCTACTAGATTGATGCATCTAATTGTTAAATTATTTTAACGCTTATTTGTGAGCTTTGCACCGAAATGTCGAAGGACCTGAGTGCAATAAATTGAAAAGTAATCGGGCAACATTGTCTATTTTGGCTAAATATCGGGTTGAAGTGTGATAAATCAAAAAGAATGAAGGACTTTAGTGTAGACATCCCATCTCTCTAAACGACAAAAATACAAGATTGCAAACTCTAATCATAAATGCAAGTTTATACGCATCAACTATTCTATTAACAGTAACGTTGCATGCTACAAATTTTTATTTTAAATTTAATTGTCAAAAATTATTTATTTCATAATTTTTTTTGGTTTACTCATTTAATGAATATGTCACCACTTAAGATAAAAATTTGTGATAAAGTTTTTGGAGTTAAGTGTTATTTTTTTTTCAACTAATGACATGTCATTTGAAATCCTAAACAAATAAATATGTGGGTGCTAATTAATTTGACCAGTAAAATTTTTTTTTAAGTGATATGAGAGATTTGAGATTTAAATATCGTTCATATGGAGAGATTTGTGATAGGAGTAGATATGGCCCTACTTAATAAAAAGTCACATAGACTACACCCTCCTTGTGGAGTCCTCTGGAGTCTAGCAGTCTTCCACAGAAACGTCATTCGGTGCTCGGAAAGCCACAGAAGGAGAAAGAGTACAGAAAACTTCAAAACAAAAAGTTATGGAAGCCAGGTGCCCCTGCATGTGGGGAGTGGTCCTTTCTTCCTCAACTACAATATTGCATCAAGGCAAAGAACATATGGCTTTGTGCAATTTTATCGGTTGTACTTCACAATTTTCAGAAATAGTACAAATCTTTCGTTACGTAGTCTAATTAAGTTACTTTGTTGTTTAATTCATTAAGGAAGTTTTCCCCACATGAGCAAGCCAACAATCCCTGTCATCTCCCGTCTTGTTACCCCACTTTACATGTAGTTTCCCTAATGAGCATGTCCAAGCTGCGCCAAGATGGGCCTTCGTCTTCTTCCATTGCTTTCATTGCTATTTCCGACAACTCTTTCACTTTCTTCCTCACCTCCTTTCCCGACTCTCCTTCCATCAATTCCTTCACCATTTTCTGTAACCCTTGCCATTTGACAAACCCTTTCACCGAACCATTGCAAGTCTCAACTCTCAGTCCTACTTTGATCTCTTCCACAATCATTCTTGCATTCAGCGGCTGATCAGCAAACATCGGCCATGCAAGAATTGGGACCCCAGCACATATGCTTTCCAACACTGAATTCCAGCCACAGTGACTCAAAAACCCTTGTATGCTTTGGTGCATCAAGATCTCCTTCTGATCAACCCAGTCTCTTACAACAATTCCTCTTTCTTTAACTCTCTCTTCGAACCCATCTCCCAGCTCTGATTCTTTGTTTCTTATCACCCATAAGAAGTTCACCTTTGATTCTTCCAACCCAATTGCTATTTCTTTGAGTTGTTCGGGTGAGATCTCTGCCTGAGTCCCGAATGCTGCGTACAGAACTGAGTCACCCCGGTCAAGTTTTTCATCTAGCCACTGAATCCAAGCGGGTTTCAGATGTGGTTGGGGTTCAGGTTTTGGTGGCTCGGCCAGGCAAAGTGGTCCAACACACCAGGCCTTGGGTTTACACACACGGTTCCAGTGATCAACAAACAGAGACTCAAGCTCGTAAAAGCCGTTAACAATCATGCCATAACTGTTTGATAATGAGACCATTTGGTCCATTATTAACTGGAATTGAGGTTCATTTCGTGCGGGGTCCCTGTGAGCAGAATCATAATCATTTCTAGTGATCTTAATCCACGGAAAATGAGTCACCGTAATCAGTTCATCATCTGACTCGGGACCAAACAACAGACGGTTTTGCACGACACTACTCGACACAGACATAGTATAAGTGGACGTACCAAAGAACACAAGCCTAGGAAAACCAAACTTTGTAGCAGACTCCAAAGTCCACCAAAAAAAGCAATCCGAAACCATGAAGCTGACCGGCGGCAGAATCTCAATGGACCGTTCAAACTCTGGTTGCATAAGCTTAGTGGCTCTGGTGAAGGGAACAAAGAGTGACATGGAGGGTAGTTTATCAGTGCTCTCGACGCCAGCGGGAATTTCCGGAACACTTTCAGGAAAGGGAATATCGATGATGGCAGCAGCGGTTTTGGAGAGAAATTTTTCGATAAACGGACGGTTAGCGGGAGTGGTGATGACAGTGACAGTGATACCCGGGCGGCGGAGAAAGACTTGCGCCAGGTAGATCATCGGTAAAGTGTGACCTTTGGACATGTAAGGGAATAGAACAACATGAATCGATTGATGATGACGATGTTCTGAAGTTATTGAATCCATGTTGTATAAATTCTATCTGAGCTTCGAGTTTCCTTTCTATGGCATTTAGTTTAAATTTATAGAGGAAGAATCAATTAATAGGAGTGATTTTGTGGGCATCACTTAATTAATTAAAGATGTTAATATCTGTGTGTGCATTCTGGCGGGTTCCACTATTGCAATAAATTCTGGCGCTTTGCTCCTGTTTTTTCTGTCGGGAGTCTGCCGTTGGCAGTCTGGCTAAGAAAACAAGTAGCGGTCCCAGTTATGTGATCGATGATTTTTGTTCACACCAATGCTTGGTCGGGATGTGTCAATGTTGACAAGACAACGTTATCTCTTGGTTAATATGGTTAATCAGTTCCCAATTGTTGTGGCTAAAATTCAAGAGCATCACCCAGTTATGGAAAATAGTAGTGCCAGTTATTTTCGTTCTCAGATGTATCTGGAACATACATCAATCAGATATCCGAATCAGAACAAGAAAAGTAAGCAGTAGGTCAAGATTGTTTTAGTTAGCATCTCATCTCATGAAATTAAGGGCCCGTCAAGGTGGAATATGCTAGCCTTTCATTTTTTTCAAACTTTGATCAAAGCATGCAATCGTGGTACATGTTTGTTCTATGTCGTGTAAGGACAAATTAAATTGGCCTTCTAGAAATTAATTAAGAAACAGCATTATGCCAACCATGGCCATGGAAACCATGTGAATCAAACTTTTGTCTGCCTCGTTCTTCGGTTTAAAATTTCCATAGACGAACAAATTCCTACCAGTCGGTTGTTGTCCTGTGTTATGGCCAAACATAATGCGTGCCAATATATGCATCTATTCAATCGGATTTTTTTTCCAAGTCCCATTGCTTTCTTTCCTTGTTTCAATCTTCATTACTTTTCCAAGTTTCCCTTCACATGGCTTGGTTAAGATAATCCATGGGAGCTGTGGGCCAGCTATCGTTGTTTATAGACTTGAATTTAAGGGCATTAATTCATCTTTCATCAGGATGAAGCTCGAGGAAACTAAGTGAAAACTAACGAATGTTAAAGATTGATTAAAGGAGTTGTGGACTGGGAAAACAGTGAAAACGTTTTCACCATTAGATTCACATCCCCTGTAAATAAGCGAAGTCCATGCATGCAACAACATGGCATGTGAAAAGGCAAAAATTGTACGATTACGACATGACCTGTGATCAAGACCTGCATCAGACCCACAGACGACTGGTGGTTCACACAATATTCGATCAGATTCAGCCTTGGAACAAAAAGGAAAAATGAACGGCGAATGAATGAAGTACGTGGTGAAGACGAGTAGTATTCCTGGACATGTGAACTTCGTTTTCTGAAGATTTTGAAAGTAAAAAAAGACAGAAAGAAAAGTGTAGGTTGATTTAATCGATGGTATGACGACAGAAAGTTGAAATTTCATGGACATGGTTTGCTCAGCACTGCAAAATTCTAATTAAAATACATTAATTAGTTTCTATTTATTAATTTCTCAATCCATCTTCAACTTTTATAACTCAATTTAACTCTGTATTTGTATATAATTGTTCCTTTCTGACTTATGCAGTGGTATATCTTTGGTCCTAGCTATAACATTGTACTTTAACAAAAGACTGCTGCCCACCTAACCTTCATTTTAACATTGGAAAAACAGGACAGTTTCAGTAACCTCCTTTGGGTTGTTCCAAAAACATAATTTGTTTCCAAAAATATGATTTTATTGGATTAGTTTACAGTACATTTACGTGCCTTTACGTCTATTTTTTTAATTTTTATATTATCGATTTCAAGTACTATTTATTAGATGTTTAAATTTTATGTTATGTATTTTAAATATTATTTATTATTTATTTTACATATTTTAATATTTTTTTATTTTAAATTTTATAAAAACTGTTTCAAAGTTTTAACACACAAAATTTTTTTACTGTAACAGTTGCACATGCATGTGCCATAGTCAAGCCTGATTTTATTATACCAACTTGTACAATTGATACCAATTCTTCCAATGACAAGCATGAGGAATAAATGGAATTAATTTGTGTAGCAGTTTCACTTTTATCCCTTGTATTTGAAAAATTTTTAGAAATATCTATTATCATTCATTTCAACTATCACATATTTACTGTCACATTATTTAAAATGGGATTTTGTGACACCTGGCATTGGATTTTTGTACTGTCAAAAAGTATACATCTGATTATTTTGCTGAGTGCATTGTTGTTTCTGATTGATGGTTGCTGAACAGAGCTTGGGACAGCCCATTTATGATTCGCATAGGCCTAATACATTAACCATGATGTATGTTCATGGTTGAGTAAAGCAGAGAATGCACTAGAATGCTACATTGCTATAAACTTAGCCTGATTCCACCATTAATTTGATAAGTAATTGTAAAGATACATGTGATTGTTCTACTTCTTTTTTCATTTACAGCAAGGACCTGTAACTACAATTCCAAGTTCTGAGCTAAGAGCAGAACTTAAGGAGTATAAAACCGAAGCAAAAGCACCTCATTTACGTTGTAATACTCTCTTAAATATTAAATAATTATTCTGAAATTTACAATTATATGAGTAATCTCATTAAACATTTTCCATTCTGGAATCGGGCAGAGGAGAAGGATTTGAACAGAACTGAGACTGATCGGTCCCAACAGTATTTGTTTGGTTCTGTCTTGATTCAGTTCCAACATCAGTAACTCCCTGTTCAATTCTAACATCATTCAACTCTCTACTTTCATTTGCCTGGTTCTCTGTCAATTCCACAAGAACATCACTAAAACGGCTGCTTTCTTCACCAAATCTCCGGGAATCAGCAGTTGTTCGACAAATTGGACAATTGGGGTTCTTCAAAAGCCATGCATCAACACATTGAGCATGAAAGCTGTGGTTGCATATAGGCAGTAATCTGCATTTTTCACCTTTCTTGAAGTTGTCCAAGCAAACTGCACATTCAACTGGGCTACTTCCTTTACTCTTTGCTGTATAATCATAGCAAGGAAGTTTCTCTACTTCATCTCTTGACATGCTTGTGCTGAAATTGCCGCTGCTTCTTTCACCCATTGCACCACCACTGCCAAATCCTCTTCTAAACGTTCTTGCAACAATACAAACATGAATGAAGATCAATGCCCCAATTCCCAAAAACAGCAATATCACTGATATGACAATAGCCATTATCATAACCTTGGATGCAATATTCCAATCTATGTTGCTCATCACAGCCTTATTTCTGTAAAATGATACCTTTATTCTCACCAAACGAAAGAGAGAGAGAACCAGAATTGATTCTCTCTGGCCACTTGCTTTAACAACGATGTCCTACCTTAACACCTTCAGGAACCAAATTCAGTACCCATAGAGAAATGAAAATTTTGTTGAAGTTGGGGAAGATGAAGACTGATAACAAATAAAAAACAGGTGGAGCTCTTATTCTTATAAAGACAAAGAAATTCTTGGCAATTATATAAGTTGATAACCTATACTGAGATAGGAATTACAAAGAATTTCAATGTTTAAAGAGGATTAGTTGATCTACATGATGGAGTGGGTAGAGATATTACAAACCATAAGAATATTATAGAAATTCGAACTTTTCTGTTTAACTTATTTATTTTGTTGCTTTCTTATTAGTTTCTTGTATTCAACGACCATGTTAAAATTTTCTATGACTGATTGATAAGATGGCGCCACGGCTCCTAACAAAAAAATAAAGACAAGTGTTCTTCATTCTATGATCAGTCCTCGATGATGATTGAACAGGCTTCATAAAGGATACATGGTCTGTGTGTTATTCTGTGTCTTGACTTGAAGATAAATATTTTTTAAGAGGGAGAAGTTGACCATAATTTTCTTCTTTTGGGTTCTCAGAATATGGATATACTGATCAAGAGAAAAGTAGGCACAGCGTATGATTTTAATTTAAATTATTTTCTCTCTAAAAGATGCATTAAACATCGAGATTGATGAAGTATAAATAAAAGAATTTTGCCGTTTAGCATAATAAATACTAAAGACAAAGGGAATCTACCAACCCATCTACTAAATCTGCCAAAATTATAAAGTAATTCAATTGAACAATGATTCTAAAATTTACAGTTACAAGTAATCTGATTATACATGTTCCAATGTAGAATCAGGCAAAGGAGTGATATTTTCTTGGTTCTCTCTCACTGGTTCAGCACCAAGAACAGTAGCATGGCCAGTTTGTGTTATCTGCTGGCTCTCTTCTAACTCAATTCTAACATCATTCAACTCTCCACTTTCTGTTGACTGGTTATTCTCTGACAACTCCATAAGAGTATCACTGGTACGGCTGCTTTGTTCAGTAAATCTCCGGGAATCGGTTCGACAAATCGGACAATTTGGGCTCTTTAAAAGCCAGATATCTACACACTGAGCATGAAAGCTGTGGTTACATATAGGCAGCAATCTGCACTTTTCACCTTTCTTAAAGTTGCCCAGGCAAACTGCACATTCATCAACGGGGCTACTTCCTTTGCTCTTTGCCATATAATCATAGCAAGGAAGCTTCTCTACTTCATCCCGGGACATGCTTGCACTGTCTCTTTCAACCATGGCACCATCATTTCTAATTAATCCTCTTCTAAAGCAAAAAAAATGAATGCAGATCAATGCCCCAATGCTGACAAACAACGGTAGCACGGTTATGATAATAGCCATTTCCACACCCTCGGGAACAAGATTGGTATGATCTTTATTCTTCATTGCTGTCTTCTTCTGTAAAGTGCTCTCTCATTCTTAACTGCATATTTATCTAGCTTCTCATTGGCTTCACTTGAACAACCAAGGCTCCCTCGAGTACTTGAAAAGAAATTGTGTTCTTAAACACACACACATATATATATATATATATATATATATCTTGCCTTACTACCTTCAGGAATCAAATTCAATATATATACTGCCAAAATGAAGAGAATTTCATCAAGAACTTTGGAAAATTTTGGAAACTTAAAGAGTTGTTTCTTATAGAAATGAAAAATAGAAAACAGTTAAGTCAATGGAAAAACAGGTCGGGTACTTCTTTCTTATAGAGAGAGAGAGAGAGAGAGAAATTCTTGGCAAAAATACAAGTGAATTGTCAATAACTAGGTAGGAACAAGTAATTGTCTGATGTTTTAATGAGGATTGGTTGATGTCTACCCAAGCCAAGGTGAGGTGGAGATAAAAAATGAAGAGATAGAAATGGAGTTTAATTAATGCAAAGGTTTGATCATCCATCCATTGAATGATTGATGATTGATGGTGCCACCTTCTACTGAAAATGAAGAGATATTCAGTCGACATTTTCTCTCTTGGGTTTCTTGAATATTTGAATAATAATTGATTTATTAATCAAGAGAAGCAGGGTAAGAACATGCCAAGCAATTGAAAAAGGTTTTATATTCAATTTGGTTTAATGCACAATACATAAGTCATGTTCTTCACGAATGAGTACACTATAATGAATTCTTTATTTCTACAATTGTTGATATTTTGAAGGCAATTATAAAATACCTGATCAAAAGTAGTTGGATTGAGCCATCAAGTTTTAGTTGTGGCATAAGTACAAAAATAAATAAAAAGTTGATATTTCTCTTTAGGCATATTTAAGTCAGTCGGTCACCTGCCCTTCTAGAGGGACCGTTTCATAATATAATTTAATTTATGAATAATGATAAATAATCACATCATCACTGTCTTCAGAAACTTCCCTTTTACGGTCCTAGTTTTGTTGTTATTATCAACATCCGCTATTACTCTTCTGATCCAAGGCCAGCTACTCTTAGACCGGAGAGACATTCTAGTAGACTCAGTGTACATCATTTAAAGACCGGTGTCTGCAACAACAGCAGTCACAAGACAGCAGTTGGTATTTGTAGATGAAGCCAAGGTGACTTTGTGCTACCAGGGAGAGACGCAGGGCTTCTCACCTCTTAAAATGCCTCTGTGGAACAGTAGAGAATATTGATAAATATTGTACGTCTGTTTAATTTTCAAAGCAAAATATTTAAAAATATATGGTAAACAGTTATTTTTGCTTGATAGCTAAGCTAAGTTCATCACTTGTCCACTCACTTACACTTGACAACAAGTGAATCCATTTCACAGCCGATTATGAATTGAAAATCACAATACATAAATCCCAAAGATACCCGAAGTCAAATAAATAGGCCATAACACTGGAAAAACTGGATATTTCTCTGGCCGAACTTCCTTTAGGATTATTTCTCAAGCCGCAGCTTTTGTATCACCTCTTTCTCCGCTAGGCTCAGTGCACACACAGTAAATAAACCAAGTAGGCGGCTAATTATCAGAGCAAGAAATATATCAAGGTTCGACAATTACTAAAACATCCACAAAAGTGGGGGACCATCATTGAATCATATGCAAAGAATATCATAAGATTCCAGCTCAAATAATTGCTTATCGGCAATTCCGGATATCGCAACCTTTTCACAGAATTTACAAGAAGATGGAATATCAAGCAACAAAAGGTGGTAATTCTACGCCATACTCACTAAAGCTCATATACGACCGTAAAATCAAAGATATTACTCACTAAAGCTCATATAGGTTGGTGAACAAAGATATTACTCACTAAAGCTCACTCGTACACTATATAATTTGTGTCAGGAACCTATAACAAGGCCCTCTTGAGCAATATTAGTCACGCGAAGTACAGCTTGTGCACTTAAAGGAGAGAGTTTGGATTGACAAAAGTGCTCCCAAGAACCCATTTCTGGATTCTCAGATACCGTTGAGGGACCAAGGTTGTGTGATCTCTCGTATACTGTCTGCAGCTCCAAAAGAAGGGTTCTTGCAGCCTCCCGGGATTCAGGTAGTTGATCACTCAGCTGGGATGCAGCTACTTGGATCAGCTTGTCAATGCCATATTCTTTAACACCTTCAACACCCTGTTACATCAAGATGACACATAACCTTTTCAAGAAGTCTAAAAACCAAAAAAAAAAACCGATATTTGGTAACAATACGGCAAAAGTGACATTGGGATCATACTACACAGCATTGCATTAACATATACAAAGATCAAGTTCAGACTACTAGGGGAATATGCAAGTTATTGAAGCAATACAAATATCATACAGAAGAAAGGTCACATGACAAAACAAGCATAAAAAGGATACAAATTAGCGTGTCTAACTGCTTGTGACCACTGACCACTCACGTTTGTGTGTGTGTGAGAGAGATTTTGTTAATGTATTTATACAAGTAGCAGAGCAGGTAAATTACATAAGGGGAACAACTTAAAGATCCAAATACTGGCAAACAATAAGGTTATTATATCACACACACAGAGAGGACACAAGCAGCAGCCTGAGCAAGAACATGGTAGCATCCACATGACAACTTCAAGTATATTCAATAATTTTAATTTGAATATGCAGCATTCATCATAGCCAAATTCACAATTTTCAGGGCACCATCAGCATCAACAAAATTTCAGAAATTCACTACATGAAGTTTTTGAAAAAAAAAAAAAAAAAAAAAACCTCAACAAGCTAAGTTACAGGTGCATAGGTAAGCTTAAAATGTGGTTTTGTTTTTTTTTTTTTAAAAAAATTTTTCCAAGCCGCAATTTGCAATAGATATAATTAAAGTAGATAAGAAAAGTAATTCCCACTTCCACTTTAGTAAGTATTCCCTTCACTTTTATCATCTTTTCACACTTTTATCATCTTTTCAAAATCTTAACCAAATGTAACAAACCGAAAAAGTAAAGCATAAAAGCAAACACTTATTCATATAGTGGGAAAGGCAAAGCACAGCTGCAAAATGGATAAGAAATTTCCATTAAACAAGGAGAATAACAATCAAATGCAAATAAATGTTTCCCTTACCAGTCGCAGAACACTTCGACAAAAGCACATTGAGGCCTTTGCTCGAATTCGAGGATTCCTATTTTTAAGATATGGTTGAAGCTTTGGTAACAGCAAAATAGGGGAGACCCAGGTAGTCATTGCTACCAAAGCTCTTTCAGCTGCCTCACATACAAACCTCTTGTCTTGTGAAGATTTGAGAAGAAGCTGAACAAGCTGTAGCGATCACATTTCCATCAGATTGGAATAACTAAGAATCAGTCTATTAACAAAGGCACTAAATATCAGATGTAGTTGTAAATTTTAAGCAATCTGAAGTACCATAGGGTCCAATGAATCAATCATTTGGTCATTATAAGCATTAAAAATGTCTGCAGCCGTCATAATTGCAGTTTTACAAACAGCACTTCTTGGATTCTTTAGAGATTTCACTACAAGTGGGATCACATCTCCCCTGTCAGTCAAAATAATGATGCCAATAAATAGGTACATCAAACACTATCTACAGGGTATTGAACAACCGAATTGAAATAATAAAGAGTGAAATCAAACTGTCATTTTATTAGATTATTGTGTAAACTTTTCAGACTTACCGCATATCAAGCATGGATTCTTTGTGAAATATTGCTAACCGGCGTACATTATTGAGTGCTTCACAAACTACAACCCAATCTTTAGAATCCAATCCAGCTAGAAGTGTCTGCAAAGAATTTGTAGATGTTATCAACCATTGATCTCCAGATATCTTAATATCTGAAGTATATGTAATAAGGGCTGGTTCAATATGACCAAGCACAAGCCAATAGCTCCTCAGCAAAGAACGAAAAAGAGAAAATATCAGGCCTCCGTACCTTTAGACTTGTATCAACATCTTCTACATCATTCAAATTCTCAGATTCAATGTATTCGGCTTCTGTATTACCAGTCTCCACTCCAGCATTCGCAGTTTCATTTCCATTGACATTACTTGAAACCAAGGACCTGTCAACATTTTCAGTAGCACTTCCAACATAGGGTTTAGTAAAACTCCCTTTGCTGGAACTCTCGTTCTTTCTATCAGAATTGGGCAGTGTGTTAAGATCTCTAAGGGCAGTCTCTGCCATCACTACTAGGTTTAAAGTCTATACAGAAACAAAAAAAAGACACCAAAAACAAATTAAAACAATAAGTGGTCAAAACAATAACCATCACACACACAGAAAAAGGGAGACTACAGCAAAACAAATTAAAAACAGAGAAAATCTAACTTCAGTTTACCAAGCAAAAAGTTCGTATGATTAATTGGTCTCTTAGATAAATATAGAACAAAGCAACATCTGTCCTGATAGCATCTTCGAGGCAATGAAGCGTTTGACAAGTTTATTTTTTATTCAAATTGTGATATGTTTCCCTTTTAAGACATAGATTACCACTGTGTTTCAACAACTAATCCGAACCTGAGTCTCGCATATACAGTCATTGCAGGTACACAACATGCCCATAAAACAACAAGAAGAAAAGGTAAAATTAGATCTCTCATTTAGCAACTACAGAATATGTTGTTTCGTATCTTTCTTTATAAGCTTAATCTATAGTCTAAATCTTGCTCCATCAGAGTTCTATTTTACTTTGTGACATAATTATAACATTTTCTACTCACCCACTTTTCCCTTAGACTGTTAACCTATCACACAAATAACAGCACTGTTCCTCTGCCTGCTCGTATTCAAAATCTGTACACTGGACAAAGAACATTAATGGCCTTCCAACTAACTAGTTGTTTATCCGATGCCAACTGACCATACTACCATGACTAAACAAACAGATCAAAATTGTGCCAATTTCACCCTTAAATTATTTTCACAAAACATCTCAAGCCTAAATAACACCATTAAATCTGAGCTAAAAGCAAACGTTTCAACAAACAATACCGATTAAGCAAAAACAATAGCGAATGGAGATCCAATATCTCCAGAACACAAATACAATGCAAACAAACAGGATCTCGCCTTACAAACAATGCGTTACAGATCGTAATATATCTCCGTCGAAATTGAGCATTTCTATTAACTGATTTGGAGCTCAAAAAGATAAATAAATAAGATATTGATTTTCTTAGGGTGGGAGAGAGATATGGAGTACCAGAGAAGAGAAAGCGAAGTGTTCTGAGAAACAGTGACGCGTCACTCTCCACAGCTCTCAGACTTCTTCGACAAGTGAAAATGAGGAGACTATTTTATAATAAAAACAAATTTCAGAAACGATATAACTGCCGCCGAGTCAAACAAAACGACCCCGTTTCTGATGGCGTCAATCCGACCCGGGCCGGCAACCACGGGATCTCTTACAGCACATGTGAACGCCACCTAGCGATCGAAATTTTTTGTTCGTTTTCGTCACGAATTTCTCTTTACCCCCAAGTTTGAGTGAAATAACGTAAATGCCACTCTCTTTTGGCACTGTTTCCTTCAACTTTGGAAACTCTTTAGATTTTGAACCGACGCTCCTACACGAGAAAATGAAAGGTTTGAAATGATGTTTTGTCATTTGATGATTAATTAACTAATTGGTCAATTAATTAATTAATTAAAATGTAGTGCAATAATTAGATGCTTTTGTGAATGCAGCATGCTTTCATCGATCATTGCCGCCCCATTGTATGCGAGCACTAGAAAGCCAACGGGTTGGAATGGAGACATCGGTACCAGTCCAACTAGCGAGGAGCGACGACCCGAACCTGGAAGTGCTACTGCTAGTGCTACCCCGCAGCACAGCGGCTTGTTCTTATCGTTGTCACTACATTGGAGTGCCTCTTTTATTATTATTGCATGATCAAAGGTTCATTAAATTAATTCACGATACCAGCATTGCATTTGAAGCTCCCAGTGAATTCTAAATGGTAATTAATAAACAAAGAGGAAGGGATTCTTCTAGTTTTTCCTACAATAATAATTATGCAATTCTTTGTATACATATATAATTATATCTTATATATTAATAAATTTATTATTTTTTATTCAAGTATTTGTTGTAGTAGAATACTTTTCCGTTAATTTCATCTATATTAATACTGTATGATTTTTTTCAATGAATTAAACACGTGTATAGCAGAAAAATTGTATTCAAATTTTTTATTTATATTTTACTTAGTTTTTAAAATAAGAAATTAAGATAATAGTGTTTAAGGTTGGCCTGAAAAAATTGAAAATTGAAAAATTGACTCAAATCAATTGGTTTAGTTTGATTTTTATGGTAAAACAAAAAAAAAATTAATCTTTCTAATTTTTATTTTAATAAATAAAAATAAATAATCATATTTTAAATTTTAGTGGCAGTACAATACCCTTTAATTTTAGTGATAAGTATAACTCTTTTATTGGTGTTGTATTAAAAATTAGTTTAAAAAAAAAAAAGAAAATCCAATTGAACCAAAGTTTGGTCCTATTCAATTTTATTTGATTCAATTTGGCATATTACATACTAGATTTTGGGTTTTACATTTAAAAAATTTCAGTTAAATTTTATTTTAATTTATAAAATCGTTTAATTTTCTCCGAATAAAAAAATATTTATTTATAATAAATTTTATATAGCTTTATAAAAAGTTATTCTTTACAAAAAATATATATATAATTTTTAATTTCAAGTACGATAAAGAATTTGTATAAAGATATCAAAGATTGAAAGTGATTCTAAACTCTTTTGATTTTTATTTGAGTAGTGTGTTGTTAATTATTTTTTTATTATTAATACTATATATATACAAATTTTTGTTAAAAAAAGTATTAAGAAAAAAATTAAACATTAGAAGTTTTTATAATCTTACTCGCCTTGCTATAATTTTAAGCATTATTATTTTTAATAATTATTTAAAAATTATATATAAAATAAAATACGTATTCATTCTATATTTTTAAAAACAAAATAAGATTTAATTTAATGTATAAAACTCTTAATTCATACAAGAAATTGTATAGTCAACACATAAAAATTTGCAATTATTTATTTATAATTTTAGTAAATAGGAATTGGGAATTCATAATTGCTAAGGATTATCCATTAGGATTAAAATAAAAATCCATCATTTTCAAGATGATGCTTGGGTTGGGCTTGGAAGACTCACAAAAAGTACAAAAAGAACCAACCAGAATATGTATCATTGCAAGAGAAAATGTATCGTTGCGAATGTTTAGAGCCTATCTGGCCTGCCAGAAACCACTGCTTTTCTTGCCACACAACTTTTTCCAGTAATCTTCAGTTTGGGGAACATGAGGATAAGTGCAATTCAGCTCTACCAGCCGATGAGAAGAACAAAGAAACAACTAATTCTTTGAGAGGGAAGGGAAATGTGAAATCTGGTATGCCTGGGGAAGCATGCACTACTGGTGCAGACAATGTTGAAACTTCTAAAAGTGGATGCTCTGATATGTACCCCAGATCGATCAAATTTCAAAATGAGAGGTGTCCTTTTTACTTGAAGGAAGTAAGTTCCAAGTTTATGACAAAACATTCTAACATAGAATTGGTACAGGAGATTGGTCTTCTTGGTTCAAATGGGATCCCCTCATTTATCCCATCTCTATCTCCTTTTCTCAGTGACTCTACGCTAATGCTAATTTCTCCTCAGAAAGAGGTAGGCATTCCAAGTGGCTACTGAGACATGGTCATCTTCTGAAGGAAACCAGGGCATGACTAATGCTGGCAATGATGGCATGGCTGATAATGCTTCGAGAAAATCTGCTGCAAATGGGATACATGAAGTGCTAAAAAGTAAGAAACCACCCTTGGGATGTTCTGAACAAAGAGATAAAAAAAATCCTGTTTACATAGTCATTTCCCAAAAACAGAGTTTGGTCGCTGTTGTGTAGCTCCTCGGTCTTCATTGAGGCCATTAGTTGGTAGAATATCACAGATAAAAAGGCGACTCAAGATTGATTTGATTGATGTTGATGCCGCACTACCTGAAGAAGCTTTGAGACCTTCAAAGGCACATTTGGAAAGGAGGCAGGCCTGGCGTGCATTTGTTAAATCTGCAAGACTATATATGAGTTTGGGTTCATTTCCTCGGTCATTCTTGGTTAGTTGCTGTCTTAGAGCACATTTACATATTTCGTTTTGAAATTCTTTATGACTGGAGGGGAAGTTTACGTTCTTTCTGGATGTTTTTACTTGTATGATACTCACTTTATCGTTTGTGAGTCATTTTAGTATTGCTTT
This sequence comes from Swietenia macrophylla, assembly GCA_032401905.1. Classification (NCBI taxonomy): domain Eukaryota; kingdom Viridiplantae; phylum Streptophyta; class Magnoliopsida; order Sapindales; family Meliaceae; genus Swietenia; species Swietenia macrophylla. Next base: position 11,336,373 of record CP135579.1, on the reverse strand, counting down.
TATTTCAATTGGAAAACACCGAATACCTAACCATATAATTTAGAATGTGGTCTATGATGCGGGGTATATATTCGTGCCACAGTGAAATTCAAACATTATTGGTGGTTTGTGCATGTGCCATGCTTAAGAAATAACTATTTACAACTGCATAGATTGCTTAGACCAAGTTAGCCTGGTAACCAGTACTTCAACATAAGACAATCGATGTAAATTAAATATGATTACTTGTCTCAGAACATCCTTGTTGCTTAAAAACATTTTTAAATTTAATGTATAGATCCTTTCCCTTACGTTTGGCTTCCTTTTTGTGCTGTTTGGATGTAGTAGTTGTTCTTTTTATTTTTTAACATAGATTATTCATCAACATCCATTATTATTTATATATCCTTCTAATGCATGGATTTGATAATATTTCTGTGACATTTTTCTTTTATTTTTTTAAAAAAATCAGATGGTCCAGGCAACAATTATATTGGAAGACATGATAAAGACAAGAGTACTTGAGGAATGAATGGTGGTACTGGTCATCACTCTCAGCAGCTGCCAAAACTTCCACCATGTCTTCTCTTGCCTTGCGTATATACTCCCTTGATGCTGCCATTGTTTATAAGAAGTCCCTATCAAATTTGGATCTAGTTGAGAATCCGAAGCTTGACTACTTACCATAGCACGAGCAACAACCCTGTGTGGAATTGGCTGAAAAGTTGAAGTTAAGCCAAAAGTCTAACAGGAAATGGAAACAGCCAGAGGGTTGATTTCGGGATCAAGTAGCTATTAAAGTTATGAGGAAATTCAATCCAGACCAAGTTGATCTAGTGCAACAAAATGTGGCAGTATGTGCATGTTGAAAAAACGGATAAGCGGTCCTACGATTGGAGCCACATTTGTGCTCTCCGCTGGTCAAATTTTTCACAAAGAAATTGGGCAGGAGCCTCAACACTGCCGCCACTAGTGATGCCACTGCCACATCAGGTCCGTGTACATATAATGTTGACAATAAGGTAACTTGGATTTGGAAGCAGAGTCCTAAAGTTACCTTCTCTGAAGATTATATTTATACTAGAGCCAATGGCTGAAAGAGAATGCTTCCAGTTTTGGACTGATTATTGAGAATTGCTTTTGGAAAGACTGTTGGAATTGAAGGCCACTTTTCTTAGGAGAGCAAGATTCATAAACGTATGGTAAATGAATTAGTGTAAAAGGGAAAAGGAAAAAGAGAAGAAAAGGAGAGGTGAGTCTCTAAGTGTCAAAGCTAAGCACATACAGCGGTATTTCATTCTTTAATTTCTCTCTCACCTCCCTCTAGGTTTTGTTAATAGTGTTTATTGAACTTATCATAGTTACAGCAAAAGCAGAGAATGAAAATTCATTCGCTTTATGTGTCTGTAAGTTTATGAAGAAGTTGGTTAGCATGGAAACTTTCTGCCTCTATTTCGACATATATATATATATATATATATTTCTTTACCGCTAGACCAACGCAGTTATCTAGTCTTGACAATTTTAATTCTGGTTGTTTAACCAGGCTAACTGGCTGAACTGTTGTTGGCAAGCCAATGGCTGAAATCGATACAGAGAAGAGAACAAAAATATAGGCTATTTTCTTGTTTCCCTGGTCCATTACTGAATTCTGCAATCCCTTTGTATTTTACAATTCCGCAGTTATGACTGCTTTATATTTTCCTCAAAACAGGACCAGTGACAACATATCAAACTTTGGTGGATGGGTAAATTCAGGCAACTTTCTGTTTTTCTCTTTCTTATGCTAGATGCAATACAAACAGCAGAAACGGAGAGAATTGCAGGAGCGGACTAATGGCATTGGATTGAACAACGATTTCCACAAGTCATTAGGTTGCTAACCTGTGTACCTTAAATTTGCGTCCAGGGACGGGAAACTTGTTTTTCTGCAGTGTAAACTGCATATACATGGTTGTCTTGTTTGCTAATTCAACTTCTCACCTGGTTGTGATAGTGGGAATACCTTACGACACTGGCTTTGGCTACATCAGTTTACTAAAAAAAAAAAAAAAAACCAGAAATAGAGAGTTGGTAAGAAAGAACAAGAAGAGTTTGTTGCGAGTTATTAGTGGTGTTGACGTGGGCTTCAGCTAATACACATGGGTGTGGACAATATTACCACTCCGCCTAAGTTCCTCTCATTCTCAACCCAATGAATTATAGATTTTAATACAATTTCAAACTATATGGCTAACAAATTATAGCTATAAAGTACAATTTTGTATTCGCTGTTGTTATTATAGATTGAATTACATGGTTAATCCAATTTTAAGTCTAATTTTCATAGGAGTTTATTGTTATTGCCGCAAGGGTGCCTTGAACTTGCGGTGTGTAATATAATTTTTCAACGGAAAAAGACACTCCTTCCAAGTAAATGAAATCAGCAGCATGCTTCTTCCGACAAGGTAATACCAAACCGCAAGTCAATTGACCCAAAGACGAAAATTTTATTCATACTAATTAAGCCTCCTTACATCCACATTACACGACCCTAGCCACCATGCTAAAGCCTATTTTTCACTTCCTATTTGTTTATTTTTTGACTTTGTTCTTTTAAAATCCATACAATACAACTGCACCATACGTATGGTCTTTGACTTGAAACAACTATAGCAATTGTAAGCTATGACACAATGACAATTAGTAAGTTGAATCACGGCCAAACCCACCAGCCAAAAGGCTCCTCATGTTGCTGGTCAACATGATCTGCTGCGGCCGCCAACACATCGGAGAAATAGCTACGGCCATTATCACTGCCATCGTCCTCCTCTGATTGGACACCCTCGTCTGGCCCCATGCATCCGAAGTATGAATCACCACTGTCCACCACCAGCTGCGGACCATCTTCATCAACCACTGCACTTCCGACGCTGCCAGAACTCAAGCGGTCCTCAATCTTGTTGCAGAACTGGAGGACAGATATATTTGCCATGTCTGCTGGCCGAATTGGGCCAGTCTTTTTGCCTGATTTTGGTTCCTTATTCTCTTCTTTAGCCTGAAGTTTCTCGATTAAGGAAACCACCTAGAATGCAAGTTATAATTAGATGACTAAACCACTTCATCTGAAACTAATGAACAAAAAATTAAATAAATAAATCAATTTAATATACTTTTTTTTTTTTTTTGGTTCTTGACGTGTTGGAAGAAAGGAAGGAGTCGGGGGCATATTTAGAAAGGTACAAAGGTAGATTCGGCTTTATCTATATGACTTTTTGAAATATATTTAAAAGCAAGGTGGGATGTAGAACATAAGCTATTATGTCTTTTGCCTTCAAAGTCGATTCTCCTAGACAACTCACAAGCAGGTTTCAATCATTCTACAAGATCATTGACTCTATTTTTCGGAAAAAAGCTCAATAAGACTAGTCTTAATTTATCATAGAGATCGAAAAACCTGAAATTAAATGACTAATATCAACATCTAACAAATTTTGGAATGAAACAATGCCGAATTTAATTAATTATACCTCGGACTTGAGCTTGTCATTCTCCTTGACAACAGTCTCATAGTTGGAAAGGAGAGCATCGTAAGAAGATTTGAGGACATCATAATCCCTTTCAAGTTGTTTTGTCTTCCACCGTGCCCGGCGGTTCTGGAACCACACAGCCACCTGTCTCGGCTGCAATCCCAGCTTCTTAGCCAACTGGGTTTTTCGATCCGGCTCCAGTTTGTTCTCTGCCTCAAAGCTTTTCTCCAGAAGATGCACCTTAGTAGAATGATCAACAAATTAGAATCAGTCAGAAGAAAGTATCCACTCATGAATCATCGCCAAATTATTCGATGTTCATTTTCATGTTGTAGATTTGTTTGTGCAGAAAATTTTCTTACAGCAGCAGACACAAATTTATGAAAAATTTTATATTATTATTGTTTATTAGTCTTAGATCAACTAAGCAAACTCAGGTGGCGGAAAAAATCTAGTGCTCGAAATTCTCGTTAAATTCTCTTCTTCTTAGCCTTTCCACCTGCCAGACAGGGCGTTACTCTCGAAAAGAGCACAATTAAATCATATACAGATTCATAAGTGCTCTTTTTATTTTTTATTTTTTCCTACAACTTTCTATTGTAAAGTGAGAACAGAAGAATCATATGCCGATTCAGCTCATATTTTCTACAACTTTCTAGATAAAGTTTGATTCTGTATTGAAAGAGAATAGAAATGAAACGAATTCGATTCTGATAAGACTTAATCTGAAAGGAATATAATTATGCAAAGGTGATGGAATTTCTTATCAACCTGTTCCGGAGTCAGGCGACGCTTCTTCTCCGGCAGCTGTTCGTCATAATAGCTGTCGTCGAACAAGTCATCCGGTGAGCTGAAAAAAGGTCGCCTCTTTGAGGTTTCGTCGATGCTCATCATTGATCTTGCTCCTAATTCAACATCACAATCAAAGTACAATTAACAAATATTGTAGCACATCAGAAAAGACATCGTTAATCCATCGATATATGCAGAAACCTTAAGTCAAAAGTACGAAACATGACATATGTATGCATCGTATTTGCCAAAATCTAACCATTCTGTTCGATCTTGTAAGAGATAAAAAGTATTTTGTTTGCAGCAAAAGAAAATTACCTCGCAAACTGGGATCACCGGCTCCAAGGAACAACATGTTCCCGTGGCAAGCTGAGGGATCGAAGAAAAGACGTCCAGACTCCATCACGACAGAACTTGTCCCCCTTTCTCTTTCTTTTCTTTCACTGTGAATTATATATGCTTATATCCTTTTTGTGTCAGACCTCCGGCACGGAGACTTTCGCCGTCGATATTTAGACACAAAAATTAACTTATAAAAAGGGGTTTAGGCAGCAGTGGAATTTATATGTGGTTTGAATATAAATTAGAAAATCATAAGCTTGTGGCGGAAGAAGCTAGTAGTCCACAGTAACCTCGCCGGCGTCTCTAATGGACAGATACAAAATCCCATCACGCCACCACCAATTTTACCCTCTCCAAGAATTTATCCTAATCTACAAAATTTCGTCAACAGAAAAACAAAACCAAAACCCCAAAATTTAGGCAACAAAACGAAGATATACCAAGGGAAAATATGCGAGACAACAATCACCGGAATTTCGTGTTCCGGTAATACAAATTGAGAAGAGAGAGTGAGAGAGAGAGAGAGTTTGTGTCTGTGTGTTTGCCACTGATAATGTCGCTTCTAGGTGTTTTTTTGCAGCTGAAGACTAAAGTTTCAAGAGAGAACTCGACCGCGCTTTATATTCATGCGCACGCAACAAAATGACACAAATAACCTTAAGAGTGTCACTTATTGGGCTTGAGAAAGAGGGAGGTTGTAGTAATAACGTGTTTGCATTATGGATTTGAGCAAGAAAGAGGGTGGACTTTGAGGGGAGGTTCCCGTTGGAGCTCACTAACTTGCGCCGCGGGTTAGTGGTGATAAAATGGAGCTGGGCCGTTGGATCAGTGGAAGAAGATATGTACGGTGGAAGTTTGTGCCAGAGTGTTAAATTATGTACCATGCTTGGCGGTCGGGAGACTGTCGGTTTTATTTTTTATTTTTTGTTTTATTTTGCAGTTAACGGTTTTGATTCACTCCGTTTATTTCTTGTTTTCACTATGCAATCCATATTTTCAAACAAGAAGAAGCAGCAGCAACAACAGCTTGTTATGAAAATTCAGACGCATTCCCATTTTCATTTGGGTCAAACTTGGATCCGAACACAGTATGATAAGACCAAGTAGTTTGATAACTATTTTATGTTAAATTGATGTTTGACTTGAAAGGGTCTAAGTTTATAACAATAACATTTAAATTCAACAACGAATTTCAGCAATTTTGGAGATTATATGTTGTTTTGTTAATGTGAAATAGTCAAGCAATGAAGAAGCAAGCATGATATCGGCTTACGTACTTCTTCTTTAATAATTAATTGAACATAGGATATTTAAAGTTAATTATAAGTTTACAAAATGTTTCTTGAAGTTGACAACAACGAAAAGCATAAGCAATATTTGAAACGTTCAGCTAGCATTCTTACTTTCAAATGCCAACTTGTGGGGTTTAGTTCATTATTATATGTGATTATAAAATCAATATTCTGATCTATCATGGTGTAAAGCAGAAGCAGCTTTGGATGGAAGTGCTTGCACACCTCATGTGTTTCCAATTTGCTTCAATCCTATTTGATGATGCCACAGACCATCAAGAGATGATTGAGGATATGGTCATCCCACTATTAGTTTTCTCAGCACAGTCAATATGACAATGGCATGGCACTTACAGGACAACCAACGGAGGTTTGGGTCCCCCAGAATAAAATATTTTCCTTTACAAACCGGAAGATAAGAGAAAAATAAAAAAGCAAAGAAACTAAATATTTAATTATATAAAAAAGATATTTAATTATTTCTAGCAAAAAGAGGGTATTAATCTTCAGTCAACTGACTTATATTTATGCAAATTAAACATAATTCATTTACATTTACATTGCTAGCTTTTGTACTCGATTTTCGTTATATCATACATACATACATGTATGTATGTATGTATGTATGTATGTATGTAGGTTTCCATGTGTTGGCCAGTTGTCCACGAGTGGGTTGCAATGAAATATGGAATATCCATCAACACGCATTCAAAACAACAAGCCCTAGGAATCTTTTCTTAGTCATGACACACACACACACACAGAGTTTTCTGGAATTTATATATATATTATATCAATTACCTTTTCAATAACAATATTCTTAATTAATGAATTAATTAAGAAAGCATCATTTGATTTCTTATTCTCACACTCAATCAATGGAATCAAGGAAGCAACCTTTGATTAATTTTTCAAATTCCCTTGCACTTAACTTCATTCGAATAAGTTTTTTTACATATTCTTTAAAAATCTTTCTTTCCTTGTCTCTTCAGTTTAGATTAGATCGTCACACATAATCGGTTCAAAATTATATGCAGATTCTCCATTTTAACTATCCTTCTTGATATCAGAATGTGCACCAAAAATATCCCTTTGAAAGAACAAGGATTATACCTTTCTCTATATATTCCATATGTATAGTTAGCTTAAGTTTAGGAGTTTTAATCTTATAATTCACTTTAAAGGCTTAAGCTGTTTAGTTTAATTGGATAAAAATAGAATACTAATGTTAATTAAATAAGATTTAATATATTCCATGAAGATTGAATATGTCAAGTAGTCACTAGAAGAATATTTAGATGATAGAATGCATTGCTCCCTCAAACACAAAGGCAAGAGATTGCTTTCGATATATTTTAATTGCTTCACAACCAAGGCAAGCTAGTTAATGTTGGCATCTTTTGACCAGAAACGGATTGGAGATATTTCTTTGTTTATTCTTTTGTTTTACTACTTTTCTATGGTCTTTTCTCCTTTAGCTTTATAAAAACAAAAAACAAACCAAAAGAAAAGTTGGGAGATGGGAATAAGGAATGGTAAACATTGATAGTAATGGGGAACGGGGAATGAAATCAAAGCACCTGAGAAGGATCAATGCTTTTGAGATATGTTTTAATTTAAATTTTGTGTGTGTGTGTGTGTGTTTGAAAGTGTATGGCTGACAAGGAAACCGATGATAAAGTGGGAGCATAACCTAGTGCTGCTTTATTTATTTGTTTGATCCGAAATGCGACGAATACTGTGAAGACTATCTGTATTGTCTATCGCATACATATTTTGCTATTCCTTTTCCAATATTGCTGCCTGAGCCAACCAGTAATGCATTAAAGTGTTCCTTTCTCTCTTTGTGTTTCTTGTCTTTGTCATTGGGACCATACGCCCACTACGAGCAGTGCATAGCCACTATTATATGACATTCACATTGGAAATTTGGTTTGTCGTACTCCACAATCATCCATTGAATCTTAACTAGAGAGTAAGAAAAGTAGAGTTGTTCGATAGGGATGCGTTTGTTAAATGGGGTCCGTGCAATACAATTCATTAAACACATAAGAGGGATTCGGATGATGGATGCTGCTGTTGTGGTTGACAATAGGAGATTCTTGATTTGTATTCATTGTTGATTTGCAAGAGCCTAGGAAAAGTTTCCATTCCGTGTTAGCTCTCTCTTTTGTCACACTAAATGCACACGTCTTGTAAAGTTCTTCAGCCGTGGAAATGAATTTTGATCATCTTTCCCTTTCAGCTGCTTATCTTTTTATGTGGGATAACAGTATTATGCACATAATTAACTTTAATGCTGCGTTTAAGTGTAGTTAATACGAGAACTCGAGAAAGGGATGCTTGCTGAGGCCGGAGAGTGAGACTGAGCATTGTCCTACGAGTGGCCCGTATGGACAAAAGTTTTCATAACTAGGTTTGAAGCTTGCATATGAAATTGGGTTTGGACAATTGAGTTATAGGGAAGGCTCAATCTTTTGAAACCCAATAATTGTTATCACTTTTAAGCCTGTATTAAGACAAAAGTTTATGATAAATTAATAACGAAATTTCTATGTTTAAGATCCTAAAAATACTTTGATGGTGTTAATAACAAAAGACTTAAATTAATAATAAATTAAAATACCATCAAATTTGTTGACATTATATCAATAGTACTTAGACAATTTAATAACACAAAACAATCACACCAACCACAACACAAAATAAATCAAATATAAAGTAATAAAATAACAAATTCAGGATTCACTTTGAGCAAATTCAATTATTCATAAATTTGAGAATCTCTTTACTATAAAATAAATGAATGATTTATTTATGAGGCTAGAACTCTAAGCATAATACCTCTTAGAATTTTGATGGCTCTATAATTGAATTTTTGAGTGAAGGATTATACTAAAAATTTTTTAAAAAAAATACCTAAATTGAACTTTAAAAAAAAACACTTAAACTGAACTCATGAACAATTACAAAATATATATTTTCTTTGAGATCAAATAGACGAGAATGCTTAAAAATTCTCTAATAATAAGTTGTAAACTCGATGCAACTTAAAAACTCAACAATTTCGTCCTAAAATAGGTCAAGGAATGCACACTTTTATAAATTGTGTAGGATTGCTGGAGCACCAAGTTGGCAAGCTCCCGGACTAACCTTGGCGCTCGGGTGCCATATCAGTGCCAATTTAACGCTAAGTTTCTGGGACAACTTTTGGGACTTGAGCACAAGTTGGCATGAAGTAGCACCAAACTTTTAGAGGATTCTTGCTTAAGCACTAGGCAGGTGTTAGCTGGCACTAAGTTGTTACAATTCCTCGCTCAAGTCACAATTGAGCATCAAGTTGGTATCAAGCTTTTATCTTCATAATTTTTAACCTCTCGTTCTTTATTTTGAGCTTCAACATATTGACAACTTAATCTCGATACATAGACTCGAATTTTGATACGAAATCAACCAATCTAACATTCCCAAAAAATTATAATACAAAATTTTGTATAAATTAATATATATATATATATTTTATATAATTTATTTTATTAATTTATATGAATAATTTTGTATAAGAATTTGTATATACAACAATACTCATATGATATATTTGTTAATAATTTTATCATTGATTGATTTATAATAACTCATCATTTTAGTAAGTGTTTTATATGAATTTAACAGTCTGAAAATGAGCAGCAACCATAAGCTAGGTCAGTAACAGCTCTCGCAAAATTTGCAATCTTTTTGTTGCCGAAAAGCATCATTACCGGGATTATTGTCCACTAAGTTATTAATTTCTATGAATAAAATTTTCACCCTTGAATATGGAGGCTGCAAAGAGCCATAATTGCCAAACGCATTATATTGGGAGAAGCAAAAAGGCAAAGCTAAAGCTAAAAGATAAAGAATGACGGGTCATCCTTATCCATCCACATACAATAATATATCTTTCTTCTTTGCCTTTAATTCTATGCATTTCATGCTCCTCTTTATGCGGTTAAGAAGCTCGAACTTACTGTAATTGTAATGGACATTCACAAACTCTTAAGGAGAATGGATGCTCACATCAATGGCACTAGCCATTGATGTCTCCCAAAACCAAATTAGGAAATACGTGAGGCAACAAATCACTTAATCTTTTCCTGCATTAAGTGATCATTTTATTAGAAGCAGAGAATTGGGATTATAATCACAGGAAGTCCATGATTGATATTTCAACCTGATACCATCTGAAATCTTTTAAAAAGTTGAATACTAGCAAAGCCTAAATCGACGGGCATGCTTAGACAGGATGGTGTATCCTTAGTGGGTCAATCATCGAACATGCCCTTGTTGACACGTGTCCCGGAACTTTTGCTCTGTTTATGGGAAGAAGATGTAGCCAAAAGAAAATGCAAATCCAACTAAAGTTGGCTTTGATTTGATTAACTAAAAAGATAGATACGATTTCCTAAACAAGTGGGAAAGTTAGAGATGAAACCGATACTACCATCTTCAATAGGACGCACCACTCACAAACTTGCATTATGAAACATTGACTGACACTCCATCAAGCAGCAGCCTCTCTCATGACCATGAAAGTGCTGCTAAGTAATGGAATACCGGAAAGTTCAACAAATCAAATTGGATTTGATTTTTTTTTAATTGATTATGATGAATTTCAAGTTATTAATACAATTTTATTTGTTCCATGTCGATTTGCTTGCAATTCTCACAATAAATACATACATAGGAGTGGGACAACAATATATATATATATATAGAGAGAGAGAGAGAGAGAGAGAGAGAGAGATAATGTTCATGGTTTGTTCAATTTATGGTCCATAGACGTGGACGTGTAGGTTAGAGATTATGCAAAAGTCGGGGCCAGCAGACTTCTAGCTAGATTAATACGAATCTGCAATTGATGTATACTTATCATGCAATCAAAATCAAATGTGTAATTTGAACTCCCATGGCAACTAGTTAATAGAATAAGAAAAGATAAAACCAGGAAAAAAGAGAAGATAACTAATAATAAAGAATTCCATGGGCTGAATTTTGCCTTTAAAAGTAGACTACAGCACAACATGAAAAAAAAAAAAAAACCACTTGGGCAGAGAAAGGTTAACACGATCGCCATGGATGTGGAGAAATTGTTTCACATGACAGGAGGAAGTGGCCCGACTAGCTATGCTAGAAATTCCTTCCTGCAGGTTTAACATTCTTCACCCCTCTCTCTCTCTCTCTCTCACTCACTTTTTATTAGTCTCTTGGTTTTGGGACAGTTTGTAATTTGATTTTCAATTGTTAAGCACAGAAGAGGGCATCAGATACAGCGAAACACATAACCCTAGAATCATTACAGCAACTTTATGTTGAAATGACTCCAAAGAGTATAGGCATAGCTGATTTGGGTTGTTCTTCTGGACCCAATGCACTGTCAATCATCAAAGAAATTGTTCACACTGTTGAGAAAACATGTCGTGAAATATTGCTTATTAATGAAGCTCCGGAGTTCCACGTATACCTTAATGATCTTCCGACAAATGACTTCAACTCAGTCTTTAAGACCTTGCCCGATTTTCACAGGGAGCTCAGCAAAGAAAGAGGTGGTGGGTATCACTCTGTTTATATTGCAGGTTATCCTGGTTCGTTTTATGGAAGACTTTTTCCCAACAATTCCTTACACTTTATCTACTCATCTAACAGCTTGCACTGGCTATCGAAGGTTGGAATTCATTCTCTTATCTTTCTATTGCATAACAAAAATTTTTGGAATCAATTGATTTAATAATCAACAAGCCAGAGCTAATAACTGATAAGCATGCCAAAACCATTTTCTTGCATGCAGGTTCCCACCGATCTTTACAACGAGAAGGGAGAGTCCATAAACAAAGGCAACATTTACATCTCTAAATCAAGCCCCCCAGCTGTGTCCCGTGCATATTTTAAGCAATTTGGAGAGGATTTCTCTCTGTTCCTTCGGTCACGCTCCAAAGAGCTAGTATTGGGAGGCCGAATGGTGCTTATCTTCTTGGGAAGAATAGGTCCAGATCACGTTGACAGAGGCAACTCATTCTTTTGGGAACTTCTCTCACGATCTCTAGCCATCCTAGTTTCTCAGGTATCCAAAATATTTCCATAGTTGCAATCATGCATGTCGCTGAAAACAAATATTTGTGGATATCACGCTTTATGCATGTCAAATTTTTTGACTATAGACATCTAAAATAGTGAACATATAATCCAATGTACTGTGGACCTCTGCGATATATTTTGCACTTCTTTTTTTGGGAATATTTTGTAGGGAGAAATAAAGAAAGAGAAGCTTGATTCTTACCAAGCGCACTTCTATGCACCATCAAAAGAAGAGATAGAAGAGGAAGTGAGGAGAGAAGGTTCGTTTAAAGTAGAGCAGCTTGAGATGTTTCAGATAGAGAGGGAGAGGGAAGATAATCATGGCGAGAGCTATGGCTCTGCGGTTGCCAGAACAGTCAGGGCTATTCAAGAATCAACAATTACTCACCATTTTGGTTGTGGACATGGAGTTTTAGACGCTTTGTTTGATAACTACGGTCGAATGGTGGATGAAGAAATGGCTAAGGAAGAAATTAAGCCCCTCACGTTTGTTTTAGTTGTAAGAAAATTATAAGTAAGTATTTGAAGACAAATCTATGTTAATCTGAATGCACATTCCGTGTATGTTAATATCAAAAGCTTTGTCTTTTGTACTGTCATCTCTCGAAAACCTGTTTAATTTTTTATAATTAGTAATTAATGGAAGTCGTTCCTTCTCTCATCATGATAAATCAAGTGGGGAAGAGTTTAATTTATTTTTTATAATAAAAAATTTAAAGAAATATTAATTTAGTTTAAAACATTTTTACAATATGCAGGTTATCACACTGATTTTCCTCATGTATTTCCCAGCTTATTACGACAAAAATATCGTAAAATTAAATAAAAAAATGTAATAAAATTTTATGTTAAATAAAAAATATTTTAAAATTTTATAAATATAATATTATAGAATTAAATAAGTAAGAATATAATAATAAAAAATAAATATTTTAAAATTTTATAAAAATAAATTTAATAAATCCTAATAAATATATTTTTGATAAAAAATTAAATGCTGGTGCCTGACACAAGGGTATAAATACTCACACCAATTATGAATACTTTGGTTTTGGAGCAGCTGATCCACCACTTTTACGCTACATGTACGTATGGCTGACTTTATTGGGCGGTGGTAAGTTTCCGATGTTCGTAATTGCCTGTTTTAAACTTGATAATTTCGGGAATGTATAAATCTTTCTGACCGTTTGATATTTCCAAGCAGAACAAGGTAGAAGAAAGTTGACCACCACGATGTGAAATTAGATATATAATAAATGATACGCATGCAGTAATGGCACTGCAGACCAGGAATCCAAACAGCGTTCCTTTAACTTGAGAAAGAAAGAAATCCAGCGATAGATAACCATTAATAACTGTCACCGGGGAAGCCGCAGTCCATGCCAACTCTACAAAATACTCAAACAAGCTAAAATATCGGAGATTGTGTTATATAGTTGGCTTAGTTAATTACTAAGGAAAATGATCGACAAGCTACAAGTCCTTAAAAAAAAAATGGTTTTATAATTATGGTTAAACTACTAAATAACATGTTAGGGGGACTTACCTTGGTCGTAGGCCCAATTTTGAAGACGCCCATGACCTGCACTTTGGAGACCAAGGTAAGAAGTGGGATAAGTAATTTGCATCGATTGAGGCACATTAAGCAATTCATTCAGAACATCCAGTGAAACATTAGAGGTGTTAAATACAAGAGCTACAATCATAGTGGGCACAATTGCACCACTCCTTGTGATCAATGACCTCAACCATTTCTTCAAACGAAGGTTGAGAAATCCTCCCATGATAAACTACCCTGCAGAAGCACCAGTTAGAGTACCACTTTGTCCAGCCGCCAATAAAAAGAATTGGAAAATGTCCTCCTCCGTACTTCTCCCGAAGATACTGACCTGCATTAACTAGTCCTATGCTATCGGCTCGCTTAGTACCGTCTAATCCCTTGGCGAAAACAGTTGTTACAAACAGGTTGATAATGAAAGAAACTAAAAGAGCAGCAGATGCCTCGATTGAGTAATAGTTTAGTGCATCTTGAACCTTTTCTTTCTTGCAGTCCTTGATTGTACCAAATCAGAAAGCAAGAATACATTGTGACGCATAATCATACAACCCACAACTCCCACAACTTGCTTAATTGTTTTTGATCCGAGTCTTGGAACCAAAATACCTACAAAGTGGATCAAGAACAAATTGCAATATTATAATGGCCAAAAACAGAACAATGATATAAGCTTAGTAATTACCCAATAACAGTTCTTTTCCATAGGGTTGTGTGTCGCAAAACATCCAAGCGAATGATAGAGCCATAGTTGCAATTGGCACCGCAATAACAGCTTCTAAGTTTCTCACGCCATAGTTCTCTAGAAACAAAAATACCAAACTTTTCAAAAGACAACCAAACAAACCTCGTTAACATAATGTAGAACAATTATTTTGTGCAGTAAAAAAGATAGTAATTCTTATGCCGAAGAAATGTAAGTGTTCAGTTACCAATCCGACGCCATAACGATAACACCAGCCCATAGCGGCAACACCCCATTACTCAAATCTGAATTGTAATAGCACTCCCAATAACCTCCTGAATATCAGCTCCGATCAACGCCACCTCAGCCATGAACCATAGAACATAGCGTGCCGAATCCGGTTAGTTATCTCTACTCAGCACCGCCAAGTGCCTTCCCGTGGCCATTCCGACTCGGGCAGACAGAAACTGACTCAGCGGACCCATGATCGGGGCCCACATTAACAACCAAAGAAGAGAGTGCTTTGCTATTGCACCCGATTGGGGATCCCCTCCAGATTCCCTGGATCCAGAACCCTGTACTTATTGAAAAACCCGGTCCCGTGAATAGCCTAAGCTTTTTCCACGAGAGAGGCGGCACTTGGTCAACGTCCGAGGAGTCTGTATCGACGATCAGGATTTTCTCCCGTGCATCAATGCCATTTCCTCATCAGCGGACGGGACGGTAGGAGGCAACTGGTTTTGTCCTTGTCTTTGGACCCGTTCTTTTCTACGTGTTGGGAGTTGTTCATGTTTTTGTCTGGAAGGAGCATTCGCACTTTCGTTTGGTTGTCCTGTTTCTGTCAAGAGAATCTGTTTATTCTTGAGTCGAGAGTCTTAGTTTATAGTTTACATTCTGGATGATTAATTTAAAGTTGGTTGCACGGTGAATTGGAAATTGACACCCCATAGGTGATGGATGATATAGGGCATTGCTGCGAGGCTGGATACGTTATTTAGCAGGAAAAAAAAGCGAGTTGGACTGAGACATAGCTTGTTACAATTATTGGTCGGTTATATAACTTTGTATTTAACATGATGAAGCATGAAACATGCCGTCGAATCAATGCTGCGTCGCGATCTCTACCTATGTTTTGAATAAACAACTTGGCTTCTAATTTGGACCTAATCCCTGAATTATGAGTTAGAAAGTTGAGTACATGGGACAGACCGCGTAGAAATAAATTATGGGTGGTAGCGATAATTCATAACTCTTCAACTCCTTGACTCATAGTAATCTTGTTTTCTCTTGATGCAGGCAATTCAGAGTTTGAGCACCATGGTTTTCATTCAGCATATAAGCAAATAAACAAGAGTAAGATCGTAAACATTTTGAATCAGCTGCATGGCGCAAAATGGTATCATTATTGGTGCACAATTTGGTACCATTCTTATTTCATCCAATTAAAAGCAAGCTTATCCTGTATGATGACTCGAAGTTTTGAACATAGTATATTTAGATACAACCTGATTTAAATCAGTGCATGGCAGTGCTATCCAGCACACCTTAACTGATTGAATTAAGAGCGAATTTGATTTAAGCACTTGGCCTTTTTTTTCAGAAAAAATAATAAGGAAACACCTTATATTTGGATTGAAACAGCAAGGCTTCTATTGTATAAAAGTTCAGTACCGTTAGAATTTTTATCGAGAACATTGTCGATGATCATATGTACTTCTGATTAGTGAGAGCATATATATATATATATATATACACATACACACACTTTTCAAGTTTGTATACGTCGATGATATTTCACATATGATATGTGTTTGCTTATTGTACGAGCGCAAGTGTTGCCGACGTGCATTCGCTGCTTAATGGCCCAGAAAATCGAGCATTGAATTCCACTATCTACAGCTGTCTACCCACATGACTTATTCTTATTGATCCCAGTGAACTTACTGTCAATAAGAAATCTAGTGCTTGTAAATTTTCCAACTAACTTAAGACCGAGAGACAATTCTGTGGTTGAATATGTTCACAATATCCCAGCTCCTGTATATATACAGTCGACGAATATTTTTCCAGTGTCCCACCTCCTGTATACATTCGATCCTTTAGCCCATTTCCTCTTCGATCAAATTCAAAGTTGTAAAGTAAGGGGTGGCAATTGTTTCAAACCAGCACATGTCAAGTTACAGCTTGTTTTATATCAGCTGTTGAAGATAGTATAAGTGGAGCACATCATTTTTAAATTGAACTTGCTTTCTTTAAAGTAAACGCAAACTCCATAACTGGGTTGACACTTTCGAATATGAAATTCAGCCTACCACTCCAATAAGTTGATGAACAGAATATGGTGACACAGGATTTCTAAGGAATAAGGATAGACATCAATACATAAAATATAGAAGAGGTGCTTTTACTTAGATTCAAACACTAAAACTCTAAATAAAACAACGGGGATTCCTGTTATTCTTGCCAAAAAAATAATTTTAAAATTTTCCTATATCTTCAACATGGCATTCCCTCTTCCATCAATTCCCACTACTCTTGTACATATAGGCCGCCCCATCGGATACTGAACGTGTAAAACTTATATGGTAGACACATGGCATTGTACATATTGTAATTAATTTCTTTGTCTACCACAAAATTAAAGCATTGGGGAGTGCCAATCCTGCGCATTGTCTGTAATGCGCGCATGCAAATAAAAGATCCTTTTCATTTCAAGCTTTTTCACAACAATTTGAATTCTAAATTTTCGTAGGATTTTGGCGTAATTGTAATGATAGTAGCTATTATACCATAGTCAAAATAGCCGGTTTTTTCAGTCAAATGTGCCAAAAAATTTATCCTAATCGGAAAGAACACTTAATTAGTGGACAGAACGCTTAATTATGAGATGTCATTCCATGTTTTTGGCCTGCCTGCCTACCTACCTACCACTGGGGTCCTATGATATCGTTAGTTTAGCTTTGCAATCACGGTAGCTGGTAGGAGGACGGTGGAAAGATCGAACACGTGTGGTTTTTGAATAGAGTGGTCGTCGTCTCTAAGATTTAATCTCCGACGATGCGGAAAGTGAGAAAATGATTCAGACCAAAAACTGACAACGACATGAAACAGAAAACAGATTCTGTGTTTCCAAATTTCAAGTGAAGAAATAATTTGAGATACGCAGGCAGCTTGAAACTGTATTGTTTATTTTGTGCATATAGATGCGCAAGAGATGCTTATAAGGAGGCCACGAATTTTCTCTCTCTCCATGTTATTTTCAGTTCTGGGAAAAAGTCTTTCGCCACAACTTTAACGAACTCCATTCCATGAGAAAACAATCAGCTATAAAACTGGCCAACGGTAAATTCTTCTTTCTAACATCTAGAGAATTCTTC
This sequence comes from Swietenia macrophylla, assembly GCA_032401905.1. Lineage (NCBI taxonomy): Eukaryota > Viridiplantae > Streptophyta > Magnoliopsida > Sapindales > Meliaceae > Swietenia > Swietenia macrophylla. Next base: position 11,318,731 of record CP135579.1, on the reverse strand, counting down.
TTTGTTTCTGTCTTGTTTCTGTCCACAAATTAATTGATGTTCCTGTAGTGTTCCTGTTTCTTTCGGTGCATTAATTGCTGTTGCCTCCTTATCAAGAGACGTCTTCTACTTGAACAAGGATGCTCTCCATTACGACACTGAAATTTGGAATCCGAGCCATCAAATAAGAAAGTAATTCCGTGATAAACACAAGAAATTACAAGATGAAATCTGAAGCAAATCTAAGCAGATGAGGCAGCTAAGTGAAGGTGCTTGAACATTCATTCACGTGTTACCTTCAAAACCTATCTGGATCTTGCAAATTCCTGCACGTACAAGATATATTCTAAATATAGTATTAATTGTCCATATTAAATAGCTAAGATTTGGATATCAGTTACATATCTTTTCAAGACTTATCCATCAATTAAACCGACAACTTTTTTCTTTTGGGTTAATTTTCCACCTATGCTACCTAATTTTACAATGGTGTTTAGACATGAATGCCAAGTTCTAACCTCAACTTGAGTTTTATTTGTTAATTTCTATGCTGTTTGTCATTCAATTTGATGGGTTCTGTAAAATCTAAAAGGTTAAATCATCAATAAGTATGAACAAAAAAGGAAAATAATCAACGAAATATTATCAGATAAAGATTTTAAATTAATTATTAATAAAAGCATTTCCATATTCATAGAGACGCATTAATCATTTTCCATTTTTAATCTGCTAATTTATGCCCTTGAGGTACACGTTATTAATGCAACTCGCTGATTATTTTTACATAGACATCCACTAATCATCTAAATGTCACAAGACACATGATAAGACCATGCAATTGCATTTTTCTACAACTGCAGTGAACAGTAATGTCCAGGATCTGACACCCAGAATAGGCATGCATGGTATTGTAAAGCAAAAGGAATTGTCATATAGGTCTCAACGAAAAATGGGTTGGTTTGGCTTAGGAGTATATAAGGATAAACATGCAAGATATAATTATCCACCAGACCGAGATATCAAATTCTGAATGGTGGAAAATTTTACTGAGTCATATTCAAATTATCACATGTATTATGCCTTTTTCTCTTACAGTACAAGATCACCAAAAGTGTTCTCATCAAGCTTTCTATTTATATTATAGCATATCGATGAACATCTTCTCAAATCTTCCTCTTTTTTCTCTGACACCAAGTACCAAAGTTCAGAAATGGTTTCTGCATCAACAGCCCGAAACATTGTTGGCATTATAGGTATGTTTTTGCTTTGATTCTAGCCATAAATTTCCATTATTCTCCAAGAATTTGGCGTTGGCACATGGGATGGTTTGTTCTGTCAATTCTTTGACCGATCATGACCATCATTTTAACTATTACTAATTGACTTGTCAGTCTGATTTTCTGGTTGTTTTCCCTGAATATAATCAATAAGCTTTATTGTATTCCAAAGATGTAGATTGGTTTTTCCTCAGTATCTAATACGAGTTCAAGGAAGTTATAGTTGTTGATATGTATTGAGGGCCAATTTCAGGCTGTTTCTATACTTGTTCCTGAATCTCTAATATATCCTTGTTCTTCTTTTCATTTGTTATCTTTTTTACAGGAAATGTCATCTCCTTCTTCCTGTTTGCGTCCCCAGTGTAAATCTCCTCTTCTCTCTTTTTTTTTTTTTTTTTTCTCGGTGTGTATGTATGTACAGGACTGGTTATTTGTCCGAAAATATTATGCCAAGTTTGCTAAAACGTTTGCAAACACAGCAGTAAACAATAGTTTCTAAAGAAGTAGTCTAAGGATTGAATTTTTGATCAATTCTGCCAAGAAGTTGGTCTAATTTGCTTCTGCGGTTAAAGCTAGAGGGGATGGAGTGTGTTAAAAGAAGTTTCCGACATTAGTTAATGACCTCTAATCAAAGAATTAGTTGTGCAAGAATAAAACATTAGTATACCCATATCCTGTATTAATTAATATATCATGTATAAGTGAGGAAATATACATGCTCGATAAAAATTATTTAAAATATAATTTATTTATTATATATTCAAAAATTTTAAATTTTTTTATATTTCAAATAATTTTTGTATTTTAAATTTTATATTAATTATTTTAAAATTTTTATATTAATTATTTTATATTTTAAATTTATCTTTAAAAATATAAAATGTATATTCACCGTTGTTGTCTAGTATTATTTTTCTTAAAAATCGGGAGAGTATGAGAGACTTTCTTCAATGTGGATCCAGCCATCTTTGCCGTGTATTTTGTCAGGAGAAAGTGTACGGCATACACGTTGATTTGATTGATAATACAATCTGCTATATCTTCTTTTCCCTTCTATTTGGGCGATGATTTGATTTCTTCAGCTGCCCCACCAAGATCTCCTTAATCTATTGGGCTTTTATCCCTGCTAGATCATATGTTTAAATCACTATTAATTATTTATGACTTGATTAGTTCCTGCTGACACTATTTTAAGATGAAATTGGTTATCTTTTTGACACAGACCAACATTTGTGAAGATCTACAAGAAAGGATCAGTGGAAGAGTTCAAGCCAGACCCTTATTTGGCAACCATATTGAACTGTTCGCTTTGGGTATTTTATGGCTTACCATTCGTGACTCCGGATAGCATACTCGTCGTTACTATCAATGGCGTTGGACTTGCAATGGAGGTCGTTTACATTACCAGTTTCTTCATATTCGCTGAGAGAAAAGGCAGAGTGAGCACATGCATACATTTCCTTGCTAGCTTATAGTTGTTCAACGTACGTCTATTAAGTAATTACTTGTTTCAGCTAAAGGTGATTCTGTGGATATTCATAGAGCTAGCATTTATGGTGATGGTGTCCGCATGCACAATGCTAATCTTTCACACCCACGAGAAGAGATCTCGAATTGTTGGAATCCTTTGTGTCATTTTTGTAGTTCTCATGTATGCTTCGCCCCTCACTATCATGGTATGCTACTGCCAATTCATCATCCACCTAGTATTATTATTTCCTTTACATTAATTGCAAATTTGTACTAATTATGCATTCCATTGATAGAAAAAAGTGATCAAAACGAAGAGTGTCAAGTACATGCCATTCTATCTCTCATTGACCAACTTTCTTAATGGAGTTATCTGGGTGACTTATGCTCTCATCCGGTTCGACCTCTATATTTTGGTAATTTCTCGACCAATATATCAACCCTCCATTTACTTATGTACAGAATGAATAATAATAACTGGTAAAGTTGGTTGATTTTTGTAGATCGGAAATGGCCTTGGAGCATTATTCGGTGCAATACAGCTGATTCTATACGCATGTTACTACAGTTCTACACCAAAGGACGAAGAAGACGATGAGAAGCCAACAGGGGTTCAGCTCTCTTCCTACACGGCTCCAAATAAGCCTTTAGTCTAATTGATATATCTTGCCAATTCACTGCTTGCGTGATATATCACTTGAATTTGGTTTTTGTCTAGAGATGTTACATTTTGCTTATGTGATATACGGGGGACATAAGTTCGTTTCTTTAACTAGAATTTTTAATCTATCACGATCTTCAATTTTATTCCATTTTCTATCACATCATACTAGTTAATCAACTTCGGAAAAAAGTTTAGAAGAAATGATCATATCATATTAGTACAGGTAACGTGATAAAATTATCTAATTAATAAAGTGAAAAAAATTTATTTATTAATACTAAACGAAAAAAAATAAATATGACTTTTATTATTTAATTAATATAATAGAAATTAATAAAAATTTATATTTAATTTTTTTATTTATTACTAAAGAATAAATTTTTTTATTTTATTAATTAAATAATCTCTACACGTCAATTATATTGATATAATAAAACTGTTCCACTCAAAACTTTGTTATTAACTTATTATCTTAATTTTGTATATAAACTATACAATTAGCCATTTTAATCCTTGAAATTAATAACTAATAATATCAATTCTATCACTTAATATATAAACTCCTCGACCGAAACTTAAGAAATATAATTAAAAACTAATTTGGAAAGACATCAGCCGCAGTTAAAAATCTAAAATTTCCACTGCCAAGTGCCACCCCACGAAATGAGTGCATTACATCTTACCATTTCAATAATAATAATAACAACAACAACAACTTCTTTCTTATAATTAATTATTAAATTCAATCATCCAGGATCAAAATGCTTTAAACTAATTTATTTATTTTCCACAGTTTATATACTCCAGTTATAGTATTCAATCCTTAATTTTCAAGCTAATAACTCACTTCAGTTCAGAATTTTAGATCATCCACTGTGGCATGTCTTCGATTCCTGCTTAAATTAAGTTAATGACAAAATTAAGACGTAATCCTGTAATCAAAATTTTTTGTCCTGCCTTTAAATTGTGGATTGAATTAATTAGTTCAAAAAAAAAATACCATTCAAAATATATTTTTGTAATATATATATATTTGAAAAAATCAGTAACAAACTCAACGAACGAGACGCCACGTCTAACTCCCTTAGAAATTGCATGCGAAATGCAACGCTACTCGTCAGATTTATAATACGAATACAAAAAGAGATAAGATCTTGGGGATTTTTTTTTTTTTATTTATTTGAACCAAAATTAAAACTAATAGAGTTGATTATATTTTCTTAATTAGACTTATTCTCCCACTACTACTAAGACTCTGCTTGGTCATCTTCTCTATAGATTTACTCCTTTCTCTGATTCTCTCTGCAGTATCTCTCTCGCTTTTTTACTTCGAAAATATGGTTAGCGCTGAAGCTGCTCGTAATGTCGTCGGCATCATCGGTACATTTGTTTGTTCGTTCGTTTGTTTTGGATTTGCTGTCGTTTTGATTTTGTTTTTGTTTTTGTTTTCTGTTTTCTCTATTTCGGAAAACAAGTTTGTTTGTTAGTTGTTGAGATTGAGTTTTGATTACAATGGATCGTGGTGATCTCGTTTTGATTTTGCTTTTGTTTTCTGTTTTCTCTACTTCGGAAAACTAAGTTTGTTTGTTTGTTTGTTTGTTAGTTTTTGAGGTGAGTTTTGATTACAACCGATCGTGGTGATCGGTAGATACGTAATAAGTTGCTTTTGTGCTTGTGATTTTTAAGAGCGACTTCGTTTTTCGTTTTTTCGCAAATTGATTGAATATTTGTGTTCGAGGTTTCTTTTCGTTTTATTGTTTTCAATGGCGGCGGTGTTGGTTTGATGGATTTACCAGGAGATGGAGACAGATGTCGAGATCGTACGTAATTTTGATTGGTTTTGTTGTTTCGTTTTGTTGCAGGAAATGTCATCTCCTTCTGCCTTTTCATCTCGCCAGCGTAAGTATTCCGTTCTCTCTGGTTCTCTCTTCTTATTCGTCAATCGTTGTGTTTTACGCATGTAAATTGTAACATGTATCTGTTGATTTATAGTTGATTCAATTGATAAGCTTTCCTGTGCTTTGTGGTTTGAATCTAGCTCTCACATTTTAAATTATTTAATACAAAACATTCGATTAGCCAGCTTAATGGCGCTCATTGTTCTATATTCATCCATTACGGATTATGTGTATCTTCATTATGTATATTAAATTATTTCACAATATGAATCAACGTGGCAGCCCTACATTTTGGCGAATTGTTAAGAAGAAAGATGTGGAAGAGTTCCATCCGTATGCTTATATAGCAGCATGTCTGAATTGCATGCTTTGGATCTTCTATGGTTTGCCTGTCATTCATCCAGATAGCACTCTTGTCATCACCATCAACGCTGTTGGTCTATTCTTAGAGTTGGTATATTTGTCCATATTTTGCTGGTATGACCATCAGAACAAAGGAAGGGTATGTTTAATTATCATTTGTTATTTGATCAAGTACAATACACTGTAGATACAGCCGATCAGCATTGTGCTAAATCTGCTGCTGTTGTACTTTCAGAAAACGGTTGGTTTAAGTCTTTTGGGTGAATTGATTTTCGTAGCAATAATTGCCACCGTAGCTTTGTTGGTTGCTCATACCCATAAAACAAGGTCCATGATTGTGGGAATTATATGCGATATCTTCAACATTATTATGTATGGTTCACCTCTCACCATCTGGGTATGTATCCCTTCTTCATTCCAATGTTGTACTAAATGAAATTAAAAGTGTAATACTTCCTGAATCTGAATCTCTCTCTATTTTATGATGATGATGATTTACAACAGCACAAGGTTATTACGACAAAGAGTGTGGAGTACATGCCATTCTTCCTCTCATTGGCAAACTTTGCTAATGGCTGCGTTTGGGCTGCTTATGCTCTCATCAAGTTAGACTACTACATTCTGGTAAAACTTCAAACCCTTTCCTTCGGGTGGGCCTTTTTATTTATTTATTTATTTTTGGCTGCAGCAGCTGATCACTAAACTGAGCAAACTAATAAATATTTGCAGGTAAGCAACGGTCTTGGAGCAATTTTAGGGTTGATACAACTCATAATATATGCATGCTACTATAAATCAACCCCAAAGACGAAGAAAGGCGAAGATGTTATTAAGCCAAATGAGGTTCAGCTCTCTGGTGCAGCCATGGCCTAAACCAACTGTTCAACCCCTTGCACTTTTTGAAGTGCATATAGGTTTTTCTTTTTCTTTTTTTATTTTTGTTTTGTGGGGCGGTACATATGGATTTTTGCACAAGAAACTTTCTTCTCTTCTTTCTTGTTTTCAGCTAATATCAATCTCTATGAGCTTTTTCTTCATTTTAGTTCTATCTGCTGATTCAAATGCCTGATGAGCTGTGTGATTTACTTCTCTTCGTCTTCTTGGCATCGAAGATCCGAAACGCAGAACAATGCTTCCCCTTTTACACCTAGCTATCATACATGCTACTCTAAAAATGACAAAGAATGCTTGATATCTTGAAATTCATCCAATATATATATATATATATATATGCGGGTGTGTGTCAAATGACATGACAAACAAAATGATATTCATAACGAATTTTTATAAATTTTAAAATTATTTATTACGTATTTTAATTATTTAAAATAAAAATTGATTAATTAAAAAGTAATAATAAAAGCATTAAAATCCTTCTTTCAATCTCTAAGTTATCACTGAAGTAATTATTAAAAATAAGTTTCTGGTACGTTAATTGCATGTTTCTCTCAATAGCAATCTCATTATTAAAAACCTAATATATAAGTAGTCATAGGGAAATTGTCACCTAATTTTCAAATTAAATAAAGCTGCCTGCCTAATTCCTTTAATTGGACCTACAAGGCAAATGAATACAAATCATCAGAGAATCCTGATCCCCCAAAATCTGTAATCTTATCCGAAGCGTGAGGACTCTGAATAACCCCATTAATTTGTTCTGCAGCACCGACACCAAGCATATCCTGTATTGTATTCTCACTTACCAAAACCTTATCTGCAAATTCCTCTCTTTCTTTCATTCTCCTCCTCAACAATTTTATAAATTTCTTGGTGCTATATGTCGTTGTAATCTCCCCAAACTTTGTAAAATTACATTATGGCTGCCATTATTTCCTGCAACTTCGTTAGTCCAACAAAACCCACCAACAGTATTTGTTTTCCCTTTCAAAGAACTCAATTATGTAGGCGATTCGTGCCCAAGTGTTGTTCCAAAAATCCCAACAACTTTCAGGTAAAAATTTTTTACAATTCGTGTGTTTGCTTCCGTTGACTGCTGTGAACTCTGAATTGAATGTGCATTTTGAGCAGAAATGGAAGGAATGTGCTATTTCTATTGCTTTAGCGGCTGGATTAATAACTGGAGTGCCTTCATTTGCTGATGCTAATGCAAATAATTTGGCGTTGCCTGATGTGTCTGTATTAATCTCCGGACCTCCAATTAAGGACCCAGGCGCATTGTTGAGATATGCTTTGCCTATTAACAATAAAGCAGCGAGGGAAGTACAGAAACCACTCGAAGATATCACTGACAGTCTTAAGGTGGCTGGTGTTAAAGCACTAGATTCCGTTGAGAGAGTAAGCATCTTAGCTTTTCATTTTCTCATATGGATATATATTATTGATGCTTCTTGAGGTTTGGCTAAAATAAGAACAGATTTTGTTGTTTTAGTTTTTACTCTGTATAAAGGTTTTCGATGAATTTTATGAGACTTCAAGGAGATTTCTGAAGGATTCTTTTTGGTTGTCTATTCTGATTTTCAGATTTTCCATAGAGGTTAACGATGAATTTATGAAGCAATGCTTTGTATATTTAGCTAAACAATCTATGAAATGTACCCTCTTTTTTTTTCAAAAAAAAAAAAAAAAGAACAGTGACTTAAAAGACTTATTTTTGTGTACGAATTTTGTAGAACGTGAGGCAGGCGTCCCGAGCACTTAAACAGGGGAAGAATTTGATTGTAGGGGGATTAGCTGAATCAAAGAAGGATCATGGAATGGAAATGCTTGAGAAGCTAGAAGCTGGAATGGATGAGTTACAACAGATTGTTGAGGATAGGAATAGAGATGCTGTTGCACCCAAACAAAAGGAGTTGCTCAGCTATGTTGGCAGGTGAGTATCACTCTTCAATTGCGAATCATTAGCAATTCTACATATTCATTAACAATTCAACAGACAGCAGAGCTGCAAAGTCAGAATAGCTTGAGTGTCTGCATCTAAATCCTACCTTATGGAATATCATTCATCAGTGATCTAAAATCTTTGGTGGTTTGAGCTTGAGCAACTATAGTTTCTAAATAAGATAGGTAGTAAAAATGGTTTATGAGACTGAGAAGCGGTCCTGTCTGCCATGCTCACTTATTAAGACCAACAGTGCCCCCAAATTGACTTTGCTGTGTTTATTGTAGCAGTATTGTGTCTATAGATTGCCAAATATTCCTTGAATTTCTCTTGAAAGTGGCATTGTCTGTGTACAACAGCTATGGGTTGAACATACTTCATCCTCTCAAATGATTTATTGTAACCTTCTGAAAGGTAGGGAAATAGGTGCGGGTGGCTAGCAGTTAAGTTTGCCGTCCACTTCCTGCTCATCAGTCTTAACTTCTCTAAGTCCATTTCAATGAGTTATCTTTGGTTATTGTGTGTGTCAGAATTTTCATTCTTCAGCGTTTATCCTTGTTTGGCAAGGGCTTTAAGCTGTGTCTTGGAGTTCAGGCCAAATATTAGGTTACTGTTATGGAAACCTTAATGAACTGCACAATGGCATCTTTTACCAACACATGCCCATTAGAGTATGGAAATGCTAAAGTAACCAAGTCTGTGCTGTAGAAGATTTTAATGTAGAAATGGATTACTAATGGCAAAATCTTAATTCCACAGGAACTGTATCCTATCTTCAAGATAAAATTTGGAAGGACTTGTAGAAGTTCTTCCTATTAAAATAAAATTTTCTCATATATACCTTGTCATTGACTGCAGCTGAGATCTTCCTGGGGCATTGGATTTCTGCAGTGTTGAAGAGGATATGGTAGATGGCTTCCCATTCGAAGTGCCAGAAGAATACCAAAGTATGCCTCTGTTAAAGGGGAGAGCAGCTGTTGATATGAAAGTCAAAGTCAAGGACAACCCTAATATAGATGAGTGTGTATTCCGTATCGTCCTAGATGGCTACAATGCCCCTGTAACTGCTGGAAATTTTGTAGATTTGGTGGAAAGGCACTTTTATGATGGCATGGAAATCCAAAGAGGTATGATAGTTTCATTGATGTATGTATTATTTCTGCTGTTGGAATATTTCTTCACTCTTTTTTTTTTCAGTAGTTAGAAAGAGCATATTCGGTTTTCCTGTCTCAGGTAAGAAAAATGCTCATCTTGACTGCAAAAGAACTCTCTATCGTGGAGTTGATGATCTTTAGTCCAGGTTGTCATTTGCCAAACAGGAAATCACGCAATCAGATATCTTGACATTTTTTACTGTTTGCACAATCATGCATTAAAAGCAATACATCTATTCTGGTGGCCAAATGATTGTCTTGCACTATCATGGCTCCCCCCATTATAGTCATTATAGCCACCATAGGCTTAAGTGGTTTATTAATTGCTTCAAACAACAAACAGTGTTTAAGATGTGAATTTTATTGCTGATCTATGTAATTCCCTTGGTTTTTCTGCAGCGGATGGATTCGTTGTTCAAACAGGAGATCCTGAAGGCCCTGCAGAAGGTTTCATTGACCCCAGTACAGAAAAAACCCGGACAATACCATTGGAAATCATGGTGGACGGGGAGAAATCACCTTTTTATGGAGCAACTTTGGAAGTAAGTTTCTATAAATTTGCCTGCATCAATATAATTTGCCAAAAGCCTTCAAGGCTAGCTTATAAGGGACAAGTATTGACCATGAACTACTAGCCATCTTTCTGTAAGGATAAATGATAAGGCATTTGAAAATTTCCCCTTGTGTGTGTTATTCTTGTTTCTTTTTTAACTCCTTTGACAAGTCTTCTCCCCTACTTTTCAACTAGAAGTTTCTCTTCTTACATTGAGAACTTGTGTTTACTTTGCCACCGAAAGAGATATAACAGGTATTTGAACAGGAACTTGGTCTCTACAAAGCTCAAACAAAGCTTCCATTTAATGCCTTTGGAACAATGGCCATGGCCAGAGAGGTGAGTATTTGAATTTCAACATTAGTTTTCCATAGATTTATGATTGGTAATTTGAAAGCTAACTAGAAATTGCCTGAATTTTATACTTGTCAGGAGTTTGAGAACAATTCTGCTTCAAGCCAGGTATTCTGGCTACTGAAAGAAAGTGAATTAACTCCTAGTAATGCCAATATTTTGGATGGCCGGTATGCTGTCTTTGGTTATGTGACAGAAAATGAAGATTATTTGGCGGATCTCAAGGTTGGTGATGTGATAGAGTCTATTCAAGTTGTGTCTGGCCTGGACAATCTAGTCAATCCAAGCTACAAGATTGCTGGTTAGACCTTTCTGTCATTGCTGTATGATAATCAATGACAGTTTCAACAAATTAATTGATGAAGACCGATTTCTTTATGTAGTTCAAACTTCAAGTTTGTTGTTTGTTCAATAACTCTATTTTTCCCCTTTCGAGAGAATTGTCGTATTAAAATCGAGAATGCATTCTTTCGAATGTTACTGATGTCATCCTCAAATTCATTATTTTATAAACATTTATCATGTTCACTAATTGGTAATAAGATATTCACTTGCATCAGACGAGAAATTCTCCTTCATAACATTGGAGATGATATTGTGTTTCTGGGCAAGGAAATTATAGACTGTCATGGTTATAATGTAAAACTGGATTGCATTATGTGGCGATTGATAACTCACGACCGATAGTGAATAGAGCTACACTGTTAGCTCAATGATCGGTGACAATGATCTCATTGTTCAATTTCCTTTTACCTTGCTTGCTTAAGAACTGTTGCATCTGTACTGTGGTTATGCTGTGTCCTGGAAAAAGATGTCATAAGCATGCTATTCTGCAGCTCAGATATTACCAGATTCGAGAAGTGACACAAATGGTCACATTCTATGTCGTCTATTGCCAAAATTCGGGGATGATACTTGGAGAGAGTTTTTAACAGATTTACTTGAGTAGAAAATAGTAATTGACGATTGTTGCAGGTGCACTCAAGACGGGATTTTGAAGAAACAAGACTGAGAAAAATCCATAGAGCACAATCTTAGAGACTTCTCAGCGATGAGATGACTGCATAAATTTTCAATAGTTTTACCTATTTGTTAGCTTATAGTATTCCATATGCAACCGATCTCCTCAGCAAGCGAAGTAACAGTGTCACATCGCTAAGACAATTTTTGGAGATAGATTTCAACCATTAAGGGCAACATTTCATACACTCTAGTAAAATCATTTTCTAATATTAATGAAGCAGGATAGTTGAACCGCACGATCATATTAATTGGTAATAGAAAGCTCACTGACAGAAAGTATCTGGCTAACTCATGCCGTAGCTGTTTTCTCGTATGAAGAAAAAGGATCCTTCACAGAAAGCATCATCCAAAAGAGAAACAAATACCGCAGGTTTCCTATTAGCCTATATTCTCCACGTTTCTATACCATCAGCTCTTAGATCCCTTTCTTTCAACTGAATTAAATACAACTTGGATTTCAGAACTCGGTGTTTATATCTCAAACATATCTCCGCTTTAATTTTGAGGGCAACTCTTTCAAGGTCCTCGATATCTGCGAAAAAAGAAACAACCCTGAGGCTGGTCAAGAGGGATCATGCCTCCACCCTTGGATGTGTCAATGGCCTCCAACATTGACACAACCTCGTCCATCTCAGGCCGTTTGTCAGGGTTGGCATCCCAGCATCGTTTCATCACATTTGCAAGAGCACTTGGGCAGCAGCGAGGTATCTCTGGCCTCAAATTCTGTAGTTTTATGCACAAGTTAGAATTCTCCTTTAACATACAATCTTAGGAAAGGCATCTATAATGGTTATAAAGAGCTAATAACATTATTTGCAGCAATTTCTGTAGTGCATCTATAATGGTTATAAAGAGCTAATAACATTATTTGCAGTAATTTCTGTAGTTTTACTCATAGCTTATATTTCTCCTTTAGCTTAGGAATCTTAGAAAAGGCTGCTGTAATCTGTAATCAAGGTATAGGTACAGAAAATTAAAAGTTTATAGCTAGGATCGAATGAAACTAAAATATACAGGTATTTTTTGTACCTGGCGGACAACAGCCGATGTCACTTCTGAGAAGCTGAGGTCAGGATATGGCATATCACAGCAGTATATCTCCCACAAGCAGATGCCAAAACTGTATACATCACACTTTCTATTGTACGGGTTGCCATTCAAAACCTATCTCATTCCACAAGTCAAAGATAATAGGTCAGACAGATTGTTGAGTATCTCAAAATCTATATATGTTCTTAACCAATTACTTATGCAAAAAGGCAAGTTTGAAAATAACTCTATCCATAAATGCTTTAAGTTGAAAGAGAACAACATCATTTACACTAAGTGAATTCATTTGCAAAACCGCAACCGCTACCCCAATCCAAACAGACGATATCATATTGAAGCTGTGGTTGACAAAGAGCCATACGTCTCCTAGGTAATTGCCGTTACTTTAGTCAGATGACACAGAACAATTGAAGTCTATAACGTGAACCCATATATTTGAGACCTGACATGCTACAATATTAGTAGACTGGTCCCATGGCAACGAGAACCATGTATCATCACTTTGTAAATTATTACACAGTGGCTGTATTTACAGACTGGAAGCAATGTGTGAACAACCAAGAATTAAAATACTAACATTCAATCATTTCTTTAAGGAAACATTCCTGGCAAAAGAGCCTTTCAGCAAAATAGGGTGAAATATGCTTTCATGGTTGATCAATGCTATGCTCGAAATTTTCAGCAAAAACCTAATAAGGTGAGTAGCATGCACACTCTTCATATGCATTAACAACAGAGCTCCTTGAATTTATTGCTTCACATGTGCAGCTGCTAGTTGACATACAAAGCATAACCCCACATGGAATCGTACACATGCATGAGAGAGAGAGAGAGAGAGAGTATTGCAGAGCTCAATTTTAGATACTCATTTACATACCTCTGGTGCCATGTAACCTAGTGTTCCAGTCTCTCCAGTCATGTCATGAGGATTTGAAGCTTCTAGACGTGCAACCCCAAAGTCAGCTATCTTTACTGTACGTGTCTTGTCCAGTAGCATGTTTTCTGTTTTAACATCTCTGTGGACAATTTTCTTAGAGTGAAGATAGCTCAACCTGTGAAATGGAGAAGCCAGATTAAGTACAGCATTCAGAGGAAATTCCCTTTATCAAAACTACAGATATTACTTTTATATGCAAAAATCTACAGCACTTTCATGGCAGTGTCAAAAGTTAAAGATTTGAAGAATAGATGTACAGATAAGGCAAGAAGTATACCCTCGGCCAAGATCCAGTGCCATCTGCATAACTACTTTGAAAGCAAGCTTCTTTCTTCGATTCTTTATGAGGTAAGTTTTTAGTGCACCCCCAGGACAGTATTCAACAACAACACAACAAACATTGCTAGGCATACCAATGTGACCATTTTCTGTTTGTATGTTTAGCTCTGATGTACCCATTGTGGCCCCTATAAACTGCACAAGGAGTTTGGCATGTGTGAATCAAGACAATTTTCATTAAGTATCTAGTACCGCAAAGAGACTCCCACCTAAGTTGGACTCTGACATTATTGAAAAAGTTTGTAATACATTTATCTATCAGAGAAGAGAGAGTAAATATTGAGAAAGCAACACAGAATCTTCAAAGAAATTAGCATTGAAATTCACATAAACAATTATTTAGGTGAAAATGTAACATGACATTTTTGCAACGATTCTAGAACTAGGTTTAACCAGTAGAGTTGGCTTAACACACATTTTTAGCAGAATAGGACACTTCACACCTATGCTAAACAACCAAAAAAAAAAAAAAAAAGAGTGAAGATGAGAAATGTTACCTTGGTGACATTAATATGATCTAGCTTGTGCCAAACAGCAACTTCTTGGGTAAAAGCTGCTCTAAGTGAAGCTATTTCAGCATCAGACCTGTGGCCCTCTTCCCCCCAGTCAAGAAGTTTAACTGAGCTTAAGAAAGAAATGAAAGTTAAAAGTTTCCGAACTATGAAAAGAAGATCTGAATGTATAAGCAATTTAGTTGTATTAGGGAGAAAAAAAAATATTCGTAAGTTGATAGTCAAACAACTGCACCTCATAAAACCAATTTAATTAAACAAAATCTAAGTTGTTATTCAATAAGGAAATAGCATTAGATCAAAACAAAATTACAACTTCTAATAAGGGATTAGTGATACAATCATATTCACCTAGCTGCGCCAGAAAAAACAGAGATGGGCTTTTGTGAGTTGTTGATATAAGCATCCGAAAGGCGGCTTTGTCACTAGCCAGAACATGACTCAAATGTCAATTTCAGAGCCTTAAATTTTAAGCTTTTTATTCCCAAAAGGTAAGATATAAAATGTGAAGAACAATAAGTAAGGACACATGAAAGTTCAAGAAAAAGAACATTACAATATTTGTAGTTATTACAGCTAACTGCCAACCTGACCAATCTCGTGAATCACGGATTTTGAAAAAAATAGATCTACAAGCGTCTATCACAAGAAATCATTTGCTGAAAAGAGCAAATAGCTCCATCTCTTTAGCCTCCGTAAAATCTGAAGAATGTGATGAAACTAAATGTAAATATTGTTCTAAGAAATGTAAACAGTTTCCATCTCTTTGTCGCAAAGCCATATCTTTGTCCCGTTCCACATGCAATCAAAAACCAGGATTAAAAGCTTTCAATTTGTTTTTCCCCAATTTCAGCAAGTAAATGGAACAATTCAATATGAAAATTGACACGGGAATTGAAGCAGCATGTCCCTGAATACAGTATGCCACAGAAAGCCTTCAAACTACAACCAAAACCAATACAAAACAAAAAAAAATAAATAAATCATAATAGTTCATATAATCTCCAGTCTAGCACTATCAGGTAAGCACAAGTGGGAGAACACTTTATTATTTTAAGAGCTATAATCAACATGGCTTTTGTTCATCAAAACAAGAACCAAACAAGACCACAAAAATTCCAACTTCATCATAAACTTCTTCCTAGACTCAAAGTTATAGCTTAGAGTAGTATGCAAAATGAAAATACCCTTCATAAATTTTTGATAAACATAGAAAAATCCTAAATTTGTTTCCATTTCTGTAACGAATGGCACCACAAGAATCAGCAGAATTATGTGAATTTTGCACCAAGAAGTTGGAAATTCTAAACAGAGAAGCATTAAGTCACAAAAAGGGTATTGTTTCTTCAACAAATTGGTATGGATTCAAATAAACATAATAAATATTCAAGAAGACAAACTACTCAAAAGAAAAAGAGAGGGAGGGAGAGAGAAAATGGGTACCAGCAACATCTAGTCCATCGTAAACACCACGATGAACAGTTCCAAAAGTGCCACGAGCAATGGCACCTTTGATAATAAGCTTAGAGGGATCAATTTCCCACTCTTGCCTTCTCACAGCAGTAACACTGCGAATGGTGTTTATGGGTCTACTTAGGTGTATCCCTTCTTCACAATCTTCTTGCTCTCTCTTGTTCTTATTCTTCTCCATAGTCCATGCTCTGCTTAGATGCCTCTGAAGCTGCTCGTCCAAGCTCTTCAGATCTATCTGATCTGCTCTCACATACCCGCCGCCTCCACTTTCACTCTTCCCCTTCATCTTGAAGTTCAACAACAACCTCTCTCTCTTTTCCTCTGTCTCTTGTTCTTATCGAAGTTTGTCAAGGCAAAGACAAAACACAAGCAATGAAACTGCTTTATGTTTTGATGATGGTGAAGTTAGTGTTACCACTTACGACAACTACTTCGTTTTCTTCTTCTTCTTCTTCTCGTGTTCTGATACCTGCTGCCACACACACACAGCTCTGATTGCGGACAGTAACGCAAGTAACACTAATTATATTATAGCGAGAGAGGAGTGGTGCTTGATAGTTTATTTTATATATTTTGGGTTAGAATCAAGTATAAGGCATGTGGGCACATGGATTTTGCCTGAAGCCGACGTCTGTTTTCTGACCCACCTCGGTCTCTTCCTCTCCTCTCAGCCTCTTCTTTTTAATTAATTCATTTCATATTCATGGCGCTGTTTCTTTCCCTCTCCCTCTGTTTCTGTTTCTCTGTGTTCCCCCGTGGGTTGTTGCTTGTTATTTTATGGGATTCACGGTCAATGTACCTTTTTTTTATTATTATTTTTAGATTTTAGATTTTTAACTTGGCTTTCTCTTTCAACACTGTTCTCTCCCTCTCTGAAGCTGGCAGACAGTTGCATGGAAGTCTTACATTATGCATTTCTTCTTTTTTTAATTTTCACTAAAGGTTAACCTAACAATGATTAAGGTCGTCACTCCCAATTTAATAAATTAATATTCTCTTTTAGGAGCAACTCCGCATGCATGGCAGTGAGAAATTTTAATTGGTATTTGGAAGGATTAGTTTAGTGTGCAAGGGAGCAAGCGTGGGGATCGCCATTGCTGAGAGTAAGGGCAACTGCAGTAACAAATTAGGATTGCACTACTAGAGATATAGCAAAAGGGCTGGTGATTTTTTACACACTCCAACTCTCTGTCAATTAAGAACTCTTAAGTATGTACGTCTGATTAATAATCGTACGTTAAACCACATCCAAATAATACTCAGTGTGGATGATTCTAACAAATACATTTAGAAAATTTTCAAAAATGACCAAAGTTGTTTTACCAAAATGATCATTTTTTTTATATAAAACTTATCAAAGAAATTGAAATTGAATAAAAAATACCTTCGTTCTAAAAAGTTAAATAAATTTTATCTTTATTTTTTCTTTAAAATGAATCGTTAAACTTTTAAAATTAATAAATAATAATAAATTATTTCAAAATACTGCATATTCGTATCCATGATTTAAGTTTTAAGTAAGCTTTTGTTTGGACAACAATACATAGTACATTGAAATATCTTATGATTATTCATTAATGACAATAGTTTCAAAGACCATTCAAAATTTTTAAAGTTAGGTTTCCATATTACAATCTGAAACCAATTTCAATTAATCCCAAATTATGGAACTGTTAAATGAAACACTAAATGTTTGCACTTATTGAATATTGTTTCCTAACAAAGCTTGTTCAAAAGCACAAGCATGGGTACTAATATGCAAATTTTAGAATATTTTAATATTATTCATTAATCTCGTAAGTGTGGAGACCTATTCAAAATTTTTAAACGTTTGGGGGTCCATTATGACAGGAATCCCACGTTATATGGTCAGGATTTTACGATTAAAATAATTCAGTGGTGACCGATGGAAGTGATTTTATGAGGTTAACTGTCGTTGATGATTTTGCTAAATTTGGGAACTTCTGTTGCATGATTGCATGCATGACATAATAAACAGACGAAAAAAAGCAGAGGCAGAAGCCAAAAGCACTTAAACCAAGCGGTAAGCGATAAGCAGAAGCAAAAACGCATTCTACCCTTGAGTTTACCACAAACTTTGCCTCTACCTCTTTTATTTTACTTCATGAACAGCCAGTCACAACCCAAAACATCAAAACCAACGTTGATGGTTGCGGAAGAGCAGAGCATGTTTTATGTAGTCTTCACCATTTTTGCCTGAAAATAAAGTGGGGAATTAATTATTTGTGTGTAGAGATTTGTGGTTCATTCATTATTTAACATAACCATGTAATTTAATTAAGGATGGAACCGATGAATACTCTCCAACCATTTTGCGAGGGGAATCCATAAAGCCAAACTACCAAAATGATTGTGCATTATGGATATGGATGCGCGTATACCCTTTCCGGCCAAACAAGCAATTGTACTTCATCAATAATGCCAACTAACCGCCCCCAGATTTTCCTGCCTGCAGCTTTTTGGCCTCTTGTCTGCACACTCCAATTTAGCATGTACATACCAGACACCATACTGTATTGACGGCCGAGTGTTTGTGTTATTTTGACACATAAACCACCGTGGATTTTGTGGTCGGCAAGGATTTTGAGAAGTCTACTATATGCACTCAATGATCCTTCCGTGTAAAACCCAAGTACATCACAATGCACGTGAAGCTTTAGCCCCCACTTTTTTTGACTTAATTCTACATCAAAAGAAGAGGTCATAATTTTACATGGAGACTGCGGGTCACGGAGCAAACACCAATCAGTTCTAATTTCTCTGTGCTGACTCGATCGATTACTTTACTCCCGTGATTTTGATTCTCCTTCCTTGTCCCTCTACCATTACCCTAAACACCAACGCAGACTTCAAAATTATGTACGTATAATGTGTGTTTGCAGTATGCATGTTAATGTATGCCTGCCTGCCTATCCAGATATAACAGTCTACAACATGTGCATCAATTAGCCATGCGAGAACATATCGAAAGCATAGAGATATCAGTTGCGTCTGACCCAAAACAACAATCAGTTCATCTGTAATTTGTATTGGGTTTCATTCGTTCTCAATCTGGACGAATTCATCAAATTCAGATCGGTACGATATATTAGCCCCATAAAATATGAAGAGCCGCAGCAGCACCAGCTTCAAAACTTCTCTTAGCGATATGCTATCCCTGTGGAATTTAGTTCAAACACTGAAATCGATCGATGAGACACCAAATGCCCATCAACTATACAGAACTATTTTAGGACATGGAAGTAAATCCTTCGTGATTCTAATTCACACCTATATGGAATGCCAAAACTGTGTGAAAATAAATATATGTTCTTTTAATAAAGAAGTGGGGGCTGGCTGACGACCCAGAGAGAATCTACAAGACGGGAACCTCATAACCGTCTCTTCTTCTTCTCTGGCGTTGCATGTACTTGTGCTTTAATCCCATAGGTTTTTAATTGAAAGTTTTCAAAAGCCTCAGAGATTGCTCCAACCTGTTTCACAGAAAAGTTGCCATTACCAAAGCGCAATTGGTTGTAAAAAGAATGTGATCAAATCAATACAAAGCATGAATTCACAAACCAGCTCAGGTTTTTTTGAGTACACCCTCACTATCATATCCTGATAACACCTAGGCAACAAGTGGCTAATTCGATCATCGGGTATGGTAAATTTCTCCTCGCTTTCATAATCCTGAAAAGAAATTAAGCCCGTATCAGTAAAGGTCTGCAGTGAGAAAACATGAAAACTACCAGAAATTGAAGCCTTGATACTGAATTAGGAAATATTATCAGGATCCCTATACACCGATAGTGTGAATTTCCTGTTTGTAACAACTAATAAGGCCATGCACTAAAAGTCCCATCTTGAAGTCTGTAACAATTACTCGTATGAATGTGAGAAACTTCCCCAATTAATTCAATATCATGCACTCCAACCTGCAATGCTATTAAATTAATTGATTTTAATTTTTGGCAAAATTGCTTAAGAAAATTATATCTGTGCTACTGAGCATCCAACCTAGTTATTTTGAAAGATTAAGTTGGATGCTGATAAATAACAAATAATCTTTAAGAGAATGTTGGCACATTAAAGTCTGAGTTTTATGGGATGAACTGATCAGGCAGTAACTCCATGGTATGCTATCATTAGATTAAAATGTGATATAGAAGAGAGCTTCCTTGCATTACGTTATTTCCCAATATTATTTTGAACGTGCAGAAAGGTTCTCCCTAAACTGTGGTCAATATGCTCAGTGGTCTAATCTACATGCCAATAATCCATGCATTTGGTTTTCTACAGCTACCTCGTGGTCGATACAACATAAAGAAAATACTAGAATCGTCAATATTTTCAAAATAAAGTATGTAAGAATATCCCAAGTTAGACAAAGCAATAGTGGACAAATGGCATTGATCATAAAGAAGAAAATAAAGAAATAAAAGATGCAATCTATCAAACTGAATTTTATTACCTTGAAAAAGTTGATACTGGAAGCAAACATGCACCAAAAGCGGAAAAAATTAGTTGTCACACTGTAAAATATACAATAGAAAAAGAAATGAACTATTAAAGTATAGGTGTACTATTTCAAATACCTTTCAAGAGGATTATGTCTACCACGAGCCAAATCGATTCTGACATTGCTAACAGCAACATCCTCTTCTTTTAATATTGCTCCACCATTTTTCTGTTGAGCGAAAATAGATACAAAAATATCAGAAAATCTGATTTACTCCATTTGCAAAGAAAGTATAACCAAATATACACACAAACATGTATCCAGTATATATTGTCTACGTACCTGGGAACAAACAATATCTCGTGCCGTAACATCTTTGAAATGTTCTAATTTGTCCTTTGGAACAGCATACTCATTACAAAACTGCCACAGCAAAGAAAATATTATATTTAAACTTTCTGTCATACAATTTTAGAACAACAGTTTTTTCCTAACACAGTGCATGTTATCAAAACACAATAGAGGTCCAAATTTCATTTCATTCCATGCAATTGTGGAAAAGAAAAACAGGAGAAATCAGCAAAGCTTCAATACCTTGTACAAATTCCTCCTGCGGATGCGCAAAATCAAATCTCTAGATTCCTTGAGTTCTGGGTCTGGAGCTATTTCAATAGTTTTTATGATTGTGTCATCCAACTGAATTTTCAAGAACCAAACTTAGCAAAGAGATTCCTACACTGGGGCACAAAATCGCAAACTAAAATATAGTAAACAACTTTCAAAACCTTCCAGTAATCAGAAGGATCTTCAATGGAAGATGAGATTCCTAGAAAATCATTTGCTTTCAACAAGGCATCTACTACCATAAGCTCTATTGCCTGCAATAACGATATTGTCAGATTACTGAAATGGGCACTTCAAAGGCTACTATAGAGACAGATAGATCATCCAAGAATTATAAGAGAAAGAACCATAAATAAATTAAGAACATGTATGGACAACTGATCAGCTAATGGAGACCCTAAATGACCTTAGAATAAACAATTCTATTTCATACCTTTACTTTTGGATGTGTATATACAGTTCTATACAGATCAGCGCGAGTATAAAATAACTTGTGGATGGTCAGATCTAGCAAGAAAACATAATTTAGAAAGAATAATAAAGGTAAATATAGTGGTAACAGGAGACTCAAACACAAGATACTAACAATCCTTGGCACGATAACAAATCTCATCACCCAAAACCTGCATTGTCTCCATTAACCTACAAGGGATGAAAGTTTTATAATGCAGTAAACAAATTCTTTCTCTTTTCTTACAAAACCAGTAACAAGCAAAGTATCAGGAACCAAAAACAAATGAAATCAACTAGAGGATTTAACAATGACCTCTGAAACTCAAAGTTGCATCCTAGGCCACAAGCTCGGGAGTCTCGGACAATGTAATCAAACCTACATATCCAATTTATTTACATAGCAATTTAAATAGTTGGAACATATGAACTGGAACAAATATGAAACTTCAATCAAAAGATAGGGAAGATATATTTTGTGGTGGGTAGATAACTAAGACTCACTTGTCCACATCAATGCCATTTCGACCATTTGCAACAATATCATACAAGAAGTGCTTCTCCTTTGTGCCCTGCAAATAAGGGCTACTATAAAGATTGAAAAAAATAAATAATAACTGGTAGCTTGATAAGAGTATAAAACCAGATCTATAAGCATGACAAATTTTCTGAAAGAGAATCAGTAATGAGAACCAGATACTAACAAGAACAACAAAACTAAATAAGAGGCCTATGCACTGGAACATATAAAAGGATCTTACTTTTGGTAGTGTGAACTCAGAGCTAGCAATTATCATCTCCTGTTATAAATATGAATGAATGAATAAATGAATATCAGTCTCATAAATATTCCTCGTATATAAAGAATGGAGCCAATGATAATCATAGTGAAACACTAGCAAGATTGAAGTTTGATGGAGGAGATACACACACTCATAATCCCACACACATGAGCCAAGTTTATCATAAAGCTTGCATTCGTGATGTTGTTTAAACTTCATTTTTAATTTCACACAGTAGCTTCTATTGCAAGCAAATTTCTAAACAAATGAAGTTGTTATAACACTACTCACTCACTTAAGGCCTCAAAATACAAACATGCAGTCACAGTTCGTAAAGACTGCAGAAATAGAGATTCCAAGTAAAATGAGTTTACCTTTACTTTTTTAATCATTTCGGAGTCAACATCAATGTGATGCTCATCAACAATGTGATCAACCAACCTCAATGACATTTGCTCATGAGACCTAAAAAGGAAAATAAAAATGACAGATTGCACAACAAAATTCTTGCGAGTTATCCAGGCAGGAGAGGAAATGGAAAAAATAAACCCTATTAAAAAAAAAGGCTTGAAGTTTATTATATCTTATCAATGGGGAAATGGCATTAAAATTACAATAAGCATAAAGATAAGTAGAAGCCAGATTCCCACTGAAGATAAGTCAAGCCCAGATTCCCACTGAAGATAAGTCAAGCAATGGAAAAGTAAGGAGCCTATATACATCTAACTTTGAAGGGGCAAATTTCACATGGTACCTCAATGTCAAAGCTCCCCTGAATACAGAAGGACAAGAGAAAAAGCATTGTAGGATATTACAAAAACATTTAATTACATTATAACTAAAGCATCCTTGATTTTGTGAAAATAATAGCAATTGTGTATTACAAATGGCAGCTAGGTGAACTCCCATTGGCGATGCATGTGATCCTTCCTATTCACAAAATTAACCTTTTTTAAAATAAAAATTAGGAAAAAGAAAAAAAACCTAATAATTTAACTTCCAGGCCAAAGTCTGATCAAACTGAATTTGAAACTTCATATTCATATTGCAACTTGACTCAAATTAAAATGACTTCATCCCACAGATTCTTCATGACTACATAAAAACAGAAGTAGAAGTTCTTTCTTCTAACATGCATGCAGACACACACACACACACAAACAACCCAAAGTTGCATTGTCATTGTATCAAGTGAAACAAATCAATTGCATGAAAGAAAAACACAGCCTATCTAATTAAAACTTGTGTGCATAGTGTGTATGCATAAGAAGGAGGGGAAGAGACAGGGTTCTTAGATACGGGAAAATCAAAACTGGCCTTTAAACTTGCATATTCAGCAATGATTTTTTTTTTTCTTTTTTGTTCTAACCACTTCTTGTTAACTGCCAAAATAGAAGCTATGAAGGATTAGTAAGTCAATTTTCTGGGCACTCGGTTACAAATGTTTTTTCAGGATAGCAAAAAAAAA
Organism: Swietenia macrophylla; assembly: GCA_032401905.1. Lineage (NCBI taxonomy): Eukaryota > Viridiplantae > Streptophyta > Magnoliopsida > Sapindales > Meliaceae > Swietenia > Swietenia macrophylla. Next base: position 11,295,060 of record CP135579.1, on the reverse strand, counting down.
AAAAAAAAAAAGAAGAAGACGAAGAGAGAGAACTCAACGATAAACTACACTCTTACATTTAGCTTTCAGAACAACACCGACCGCTCCCACCCCCAACCCCAACACAGAAAAGTTTCTATCAAATTGTTGTTGGTGGAAACATATATGAGATTACTACTTGATCAATCACTAATTGGCCTACTAAAGAAAACAAAGAAAAAATTCAAGTAAAACATAATATTGTCAAGCAAAAGCAAATATCATCAAATTGGGCTCCTATGTGCTTTCACCAGCAGTAAGGACGGATAACATCATCCTATAAAATAATGTTTCATGTACCATTTGCAGCCATCAACAACACGGGGGAGAAACTCGCGTTCAAACAAGTGACTGAAAGGCCCATGGCCAACATCATGTAGAAGTCCTACAGATTAAATAAACAATAAATAAATAAATAAAGAAACCTATTGATTTCAAGCACAAAATCGGGTAAACACAATCAATTACCTGCAAGTTTCACAGTTTGAATGTCAAAGTCATCAATACCAAGTTCACCCTACAATGATTGGGTATTCATATAAAACATCTGAGACATTGAACACAATGCAATTACAAGTAATTAAAAAACGTAGAGAACATTTCTTTACTTGGTTCTTTTTGAGCTTTTGAACACATTCACTGGCAAGCCAGTACACCCCAAGAGAATGTTCAAATCTAGAATGCACTGCCCCTGGATAAACCATGTGCGCCATACCTAAAACATGCAAAAAATCCTTTCCAGTAAAAAAACTTTGGCCTGTTGCAGAAATTCAATGGATAACTTGCTGCTCTTATCGAGCCCAATACAGCAAAATGAGAAAACCTTGATCCAAGAAAAAAAAAAAAACCTTTCCACAATGCCAAGTAAAAATCATAAAAGAAAGAGGCAAAATTATATGTTCAAGAGTACAAGTATAAAATTACATCACCAAACAAATATACCACAATGATGGAGCAAGTACTAGATTGCACTTGTAATAACAATGACCATCACATTTGCGAATTCTTAAACTAAAATTCTTCAAACGTTTGAGCAAAACTCAATATTACTGAACCATTTCAATTACATTGTTAATTGACAATTCTACCACTCAGAAAACAGTACTAAACTCACCAAGTTGTTTCAGGTCCCGTAGCCTGTAACATGAAAATCGAAACTAAATCATTAACTAAAAGAATTACAAAATGTTGCAAGAAATTACTGAATAATCTAAAGAAAAACTTATCAAGAGTAAAATAAAATAACCACTCGCCTCTGAAACTGCTCGGTATCAATAAACTTCAAAGAGAGCTGGAAAAACACAAGACCAGAATCATTGCCATACATTCAGAAACATCTTACCAAAAAAAAAAAAAAAACCCCACAAAAACATACGCTCTCATTTCCGTTCTTTTAGAACCAAGAATCAAGAAAAACCATTACAGACTCAACGAGCCCCGCTGTGAAAAGAGACAAGAGTGAGTGAAATTACCGGGTCGAGATAAATGTTACCGTGGACATTGTCGTGTACGTGCTTAGAAAACCTGAGTTCTTGCAACGAAGTGAAATTGGCGTGAACCGGAGAGAAGGAGAGGTCTTCGTTACAGAAAGCGCCCATTTCCTGTGAACCGAGGGGGGCGGATAGTTCCGACGTTGTCTACTCTCTATCTGCTACAGCAATTTACGAAAGTTTCCAAACACCGGGGAAGAAAATCAGACAGTTAGGCAATCAGTAAAGAGTGTTAGGTTTTATTTTGTAGGATAATATTGACTTAAGTGGAATTAAATATTAAAATGAAATTAAGATTAGGATTAAGGAATAGTGTTCGGATTACCTTCTTATCTCATTTTTTATTTTTTTTAATAAGTAATGAGATATTTTATTTTATATATATAAATAGATATAATATAATAAAAATTTTTAAATATAAATCTATAAATTAAAATCAAAATATATTATAAATTAAATAATACAATATAATTATTTTAATAATTAATTATAATATAAATAAATTTATATATTAAAAATTATAAATTTGAACCGAATACAATTTATAATAATATTGTATCGTATTATATATTTAATAATTATATTATTTTATATTAATTTAAATTCGTTAATTTTATATTAAATTAATAAATTATTTCTAAAATTAATATTTTTATTTTTATTTAAAATTAATATCAAATATAATAATATATTGATAAAATAAATATCTAATCAATTATTATCATACATAAAATAATTAAATTTAATATTTATGTTGTACCAGTGTAAACAGCGATGCATGTTGTATCACAAAGCGCCTAGCATTCTTAGCGTACGCCAAACAACACAGAATCTTTCCTCACTGGATAACATATAAATAAACGAGAGGCCAGAGGGGTAAGTTTAGTAAACCAACGAAATTAACTTCGCTTCCCCGTTTCGCAACTGCCATGGTTGTGGCATCCTCGACCATCACTTTATCTTCTTCACAGACAAATCTCCAAAGCCAAATCTTCGCTTCTTGCAATCAAATTTCACCTTCCCTTCTTGTTTTCCACCAAATTCAAAGCAACCCCACAAGGCTTAACGCGCAGAGAAGAGCTACAAACTCCTCTAATGGAGTCTTGCCTGTCAAAGCTTATATGGAGAACCAAAACTCTATCTCTAGTTTTGCAAATAAAGAAATTGGTTCATTGCCTGTTATTGGTCTTGTAGCTAGAATTATCAGCGATGAAGGTGGTGTTGGTAGTGATATTATTGATTTCGCAGAGTTTCGAAGAAGAGTAGGAAAGAAATGTGGAATAAATGATTCTAAAGCTTTCTATGACTTTCAAGAGCGGCGAGGACGGGTAATTTTAATGAAGTTTTCTCCTTTTTTTTATGTTCTCTTGGGTGTGATGATAGTTTCTTATTTGTGTTTGCTATTGAGTTTGATTTTGTGCTAAAATTTGTGATAATGATTTTGGTTTGACATATTTACTATTTTCTCGAGATGAAGTGCTATATAGTTAAAGTGTGCTGCGAATTTCCTTATGCTATCGTATCGCAATTATGTTTCTGTTGATTTTGGATTTATTGCATTTGTTTAATAATCCTAGGTATTGTATTCCGGAATTAAGTTCCTGAGCTCGTTTTCCTCTTTGTGTAGGCAGGGGATCCGTTGTATGTTTTGATGTGCTGTTGGCTAGCAGCTGTTGGTGCTGGTCTACTCAAACTGAGGAGATTCTGGAGGGGGCAGCAAGGCTTCGCATTTCAAATGATATCGAATTTGAAGAGCAGACTTTCATTGCTTTGATGAATGAGGCCAGAGAGGTAGGTTAATCTCTTATAGCTTGTTTTGTAGCCTTGTTTTCTGATTCCAATCCACAAAGAGTTTTGCTCTTGAATTGAATTCATTGGCAAGAAATTTGCTGGATGACATACCTAGTTCTTGTCTTCTATCAGTTAAAAGCACGTTTTGAAGCTCGTTTATATCAGCACCAATTATTTAACATAATAACCGATTGTCATACTCCTGGCTATTTGAGAGATTCAGGCTTTGTTTGGGATTGTGGTGATTCCTCTCAACTTTGAAAGCAAAGCAAAAAAGGTGCTTGATAACACAAGCTTTTTGAAGTGAGAGCCACCAATTTTTTCACTAATATTTGATATCTAATAGTTCCATCCCACAGCAGCAAACGAAGCCTCAACGCATTCTCACTTTCTATGGTGCTAAAGAGCTCTGGAATTGTGATTCCTAAAAATTCCAATCAGCTGTCTTCACTGTTTGAGAAGATTGGAGGATTGTGTAGTTTAGAGTTTTATATGCTTCATAGAAAATGAAACCTTAAGACTTGCTATGTTTCTAACTAATTGTTGTAGGCTTCTGATGGTTTTATGATTGGCAAGGATCAGTGTTTGACGTTAATCTTCAATAGCTCAGAAGTTGCTTTTGTACATTGCTTGCTTGGTTTTGGTGTTGGTCTAAAATTTGATTTAACTTATTCCTATATGTATTCTTATTGCCGCTTATATGCATACTGCAGAGACGAGCTAAACTAAATGCCGCCATCCCAACCATCCCTATGCGGGTTCCTGCTGAGAAGGCTCTTGAAGCTATTTATATTTGTTGCTTTGGTAAGGAACCTATAGAAGATGAAGACGAGAGACTACTAAATACCATGCTTACGGTTGTTTTCCCGTCAGTTAAGCAGCCAGAGATAGAAAGGATCGTCAAAGACCGGGTGAGGGAAGTAGCAGAAGGCAGTGATGAGATCAATTATCCAGAATCAAAACCCCTACCAAAAGAAGCTGTACAGCAGCAAATGAAAGACCTTCAATTCTTGAAACAAAATAGTGAAACTTAAAAACTACTGAGTTGTAAGCAAGCGCATGATTCAAAACGTTGATGAAACTTGATGGATTTTTGTTTCTTATGAAAGCAGGATGTGGTACCACAAATGAAGCCAGGAAAATGGTTCCCGGAATTCTCGTTTTTATGCACAACATGTAAACATGGAATAGAAATATTTGGTGGAAACACATCACATAAATAGTTTTTGGTGCTAGTGACAAGTAATGTTAGACCGAAGGGTGTTATTTTACTAACATTCTTTCACCCATATGCATAAGTTCACTCATTTCAGCTGTTTATTATTCCAAAGAAATGAAAGACCTCTATAATTGTGCATTATTCAGGGAGGAACATTTCAACTGAGAACAAACTCAAATGAGCAAACACTTCCACATAGCAAAAGCATAACTTATTGATACTGGCTTGCCAGTTTTCCAGCCTTCACTATGTAGTTTTCTGGCGGAAATTCTTCTCCCTTGAAGTATCTGTCAAGCATATCCTTAACTCCAGCAGCATACCGTAGCTGCAACATTTCAGTTCAGGACTTGACTTGTTAGCAAGAAATGAAATGAAGGAGCACAATGAATTCTGAAAAAATAAACTTGAGAAAAATTTTAAGAACTAGTATACCTGTGCATCAATAGTGGTGCCAGAAATATGAGGGGTCATGGCTTGATTTGGCATGTAACGCCAGGGATGGTCCTTTGGAGCTGGTTGTGGATACCAAACATCACCACTATAACCTAAGAATTTGATTGGAAAAGAGAAGTCTTATTTCAACTGTGGATATAAACATTATAGATGTCCAGACACTTTTCTTGAGGCTGGTAGCACTTGAACTTTCCATCCAAAACACATGCATAAGAAATGCATTATAATTGAAAAAAATAATAAATAAAAAATAAAAAATATGTTTATACGGAATAGAGTTTTTACCATTTTCAGCAACCAAACTTTCAACAAGCTCTTAAATTACCTGCAACATGGCCGCTTGAGCAAGCATCAGCAACTGCTTGAGTGTCCGCAAGTGCTCCTCGAGCATTGTTAACAATCAGGACACCCTTCTTCATCTTTGCAATTCTATCTTTGTTAATCATTCCTCTGCAAGACACTCAAAATTCTTATAAGTTGAGCAGACTTGATTGACTACAAGAAGCTTGAATATAATATATATATATGTGTGTGTGTGTGTGTATAGTCATCGAAAAAATAAATTTGGCATGTCTACCATGTAACCAGGCTTCTTGCTAAAATAAAACTACTTTCACTATAGTCAAGGCAATTTAAGTATCGGAGTGGCAATGATAAGACATGACCTTAATATTATATACTAAGCCAGCATTTAAAGGTTAGCTTAAATTAATACAAAAGTAAATTACTATTGTTTCCAAACATCGAAAGTTAATTTAGTTTCTAAAACATCGGAGATGAGATACAATTATACCTCGTCTTATCTGTAAGAGGTGTGTTGAGAACAACTATGTCACATTTGGAAAGCATTGTATCAAGATCCTCCTCAAACTTTGCCCCCATTTGCTTCTCCAACTCTGGATCCATCTTCAGCCGGTCATGATAGAGGAGATTACAATTGAAAGGTTTCAGCCGTTGGAGTAAAAGCTTGCCAATACGTCCACAACCAACAGTCCCTACTGTCTTTCCTTCAAGATCATAAGCTCTATAAGCAATACCTGCAACATTCCATTCCCCATTGATAACTTGATGATATCCAGGTAAGAAATTACGGACAAGAATAAGGATTCTCATGAGCTCGTCTTCTGCAACTGACACTACATTGCTCCCAGTAACCTCTGCAACAGTTAAACCAGCAGCAGAAGCAGCATTCAGATCAATATGATCAGAGCCAATTCCAGCAGTGAGAAGCAGTTCCAGATTTTTCGCCTTCTTGATCCTTTCAGCCGTAACATAAGCGGGGTGGAAGGGGGTAGATATGAGGACGTGGAGATCAGGTATATGTTTCTCAAGTTCTGGAGAAAAAACAAACATGCAGTACCAATAAGGATTTCTCATGTTTGAAAGTTCTGAATTATTAACCATACCAGACTATGTAAATGACCACCCTGAACAAATAAAAAAGTGCCAATCATTCAAGAAATTCAACCTATCCAAGGAATTATAGTTCTTAAAGTAAGAAGCAGAAACTTCATTTTCCATTTTAGAGCTATATTTTAATATCAGAGAGCTACATAAGGTAATCTTATACAACCTTCTAAATAACATTACTGGTATTAAATCAAATCAGATTTGAAACTATATCTAAAAATTCATTTTCCTTCTCAAATCCTTTTTTGGTTATCTAATGAGAGCACTTAAAGTCATTATCACGATACAGCTAAAATTTTTTGTTATAAATCTATTGTGCATCTTCTCTTAAATTTCGAGTGAGCAAATTGAATTCAAATACAAGGTTTTGGGGCAGATATTCAATCAGAGAACTGCATAATTAGATGGCATCATTGTACAAGGTTATCCAAAAATTTGCACGGTAATCTTAAGTTCGTATTGCATAAAGGTAAGTTGACAACATACTAACCAGAGTTTGGTCCTTCTTTGTCATCAGTGACGACGTACTGGTGACCTTGTGATTCTAGCCATCCACCCAAGCCCAAGGCCCCCTCCACACAACCAACAAAGTTGGGATTCTTTGAAGCATATTCATTAGCCTTGTAGAAGACCCCAACAATCTTCTTACTTCCGGAAGAAGCCTGTATTGGCACTCAAAGTTAGAAACCAGAACACAGAAAGCATAACAAACAAATGGGGTTGGGATGCTGAGCGACAGTATGGCTAAAGGGAAAGAAAAAATGCAAGGAAATCAATTTTATTATTTAAACGATCCCAGATTGCATCATTTTCTCAAATTACAATTTCTTCATAGCAAGTTTCCATTTGTTCTATAAATTATGTTCTTAACATATTAAGTACTTAATTCAGGCTCCGATTTTAGGCCGGACTTATGCTGAGTTTAGTGGGTACGCGTGATATAAGTGAACGGCGTGATTAGCTCCATTTCCGCATGCGTTTTGTGCCAAATTCACCCACCTGCAGAGGCCTTTGCTTGACACATCACGTGCATACATCGTCGTCGTCGTCATCAACCACGGATTTATTAATTCGTATTGCAACTTGTATTTAATAAATTTAAAATGATGATCGAGAAATCAGAATAAAATAAATTGCTTACGTGCAAGTGTCTGCTGGAACCAGGGGATCCCGACGAAGCAAGAGCGTTAACTGCAGAGCCTGCTATTCGTTTCATCGCCATCTGGATATCAATTTTGCTGCGATCTCCACTCTCTCATTCTTGTGTTTTGATCCTGCGATGATCATCGGTATTTATTTGAGCAAGTGAAGATTACCCGTGAACTCACTGAGATGATTAAAGGGTCCACGCATTTTGCTGGTTGGGGCCGGCGGCTGCTGCTTGCTTTTATGTGGCAAATTTCGATTTGTCTCTCTTCTTCGTCGATTATCTACTTGCGTACCCTGCCACGACAAGACGTGATTGCGTAGCACTCAGTATTAAATTGTATTATTTTAAATAAATTAAATTAAATTAGATTTTTTATTATATTTTGTAGTAATATATTAAAATTTATATAATATTATAATATTTATATTAATAATTTATAATCAAATATAAAATAATTTATAATATTTTATTACGAAATAATATATTATAATATAATATATTATTATTATTAAAAAATAAAAATTATTATTTAATAATAATAATATTTTATTTTATTTTACATAAAATATTATTTTATAAAAACACTAGTACGACCGTGACTCTAAAGAGTGCAAGTTGCTATAATACGAGAAATACCAATTAAAAAGAGATAATTTTACAGTGCAATGCAAGCAGGCAAAGTTATCTAATATTAATTTTATAATCATTTAATTTAATACAAGCCGTCTTTGTCTTATGCTTACCAGTGGGATCCACCAAACATGATACGAATACTTTATCAGCAATTATTTGAACAGTACGATAAACTTTAGCTGATGCCGGAATTATATGTGTATCTGGTGCAGGTCGTTGTTCTCCGAGCAACAGATAAACAGGATATCTGGACCGGCGTTCGGTACTGTTCGAATCAAATTAAAAAAATAAAAAAATTTATTTTGTTTTTATTTTTTTAACTTTAAACTCAAATAAAAAATATATTTTCTAAAATTATTATATTGATTAAGTAAGGGTGTATGAGAATTTATGTTGGATCCATGGATTCGTTTTAAAATTTTATTCAAACAATTTCAAGCTAATAACACATACAACGGTATCTGAAATATAATTTGCTTTCTTTTCTTGTCCGAAACTCATCTGCAAGAGACACAAAAACCCACCATGGCAAAGCCATGCTCCATGCCGTTTAGAGTAGACCACCCTTGACTCGTGATTTCATTCTCTTTCAGTTTCGGGCACTCTTTCTGACATGAAGCATCGAATTAGGACAACGGGTCGATCGAACTTCATTTAAAAGTTGATTGTAAGAAACATAACGATTACGATGTTCTATAGTTACTATATTGAAAGAACTATTTTAATAAATTAGTGGGATTGGGGAATTTTTAATTTTTAATTTCCTTCTTGTCATTGCATACTTGCAGTTAAGATCATATCCCATGGCACGAAACTGCACGCCTGTATCTGCCGTTGCTCGCAATATCATTTTCAATCTCTTCTCCCTGCAAATAAGGCTGTTTATAGCAAAGCCAATCCACAGGCAATCGCACAAGTCTATAATTCTTTCAATGGGTGTAATTGTGATGGTAATGTATTGGCTATGCTGTCGGACAGGCCATGCATAGGGTGCAACCCAGTGGGCCTGAATTGAATAAAGAATCGCAACAATTATAGAGGGTGATCTAGTTCATATAAGTGACAACGTTCCTAACATCATATTAATAGGAAACAGTTAAAAGTCGGAAAAGGAAGCCCAGTGTAGAAAGGAGATGAAAATAATTTAAGGGCAAAAGTTACGTTTACATGTCAGCTGTGTTTACTGTGAAAGAAGCACACGGTTTGCATCAATTCTGTTGCACCCTGGAGAAAACTGAACTGCCCACTGATAAAATCCCTTAACACGAGAAAGTACAAACACACAGTCAGTCCTCGTTTCCAACACACAAACACGCAGTTTGTCTCTCGTTTCCAAGGCGCTCACTGGACACTCTCTATAGTAACAATGGAAAAACACGAACAAGAACCGGAGGACAGGAACCCTATCCCGCCATCGAAACTGCACTCTCCGCCGCTCGAAGCAGAGCTCGGATCCACTAGCCCAGACCCACCGACAAAAATGCACTCCCCACCGCGTGAGCTCGAACCCAGAAGCCGAGTTCCACCACCGAAAGCACTTTCTCCACCACATGAACCGAAGCTCGAACCCAGAAGCCGTAATCCGCCACCAAAAATACTTTCTCCATCACGTGAACCGGAACTCGAACCCAGAAGCCGAAATCCGCCACCGAAAATACTTTCTCCATCACGGGAACCAGAGCTCGAACCCACAAACTCCATGCCACCACCGAAAATGCTTTCTCCGCCCCTTCAACCCCATCACTACTCCAAACCACAATCACCGCCGTTAGATTTCCCACCAGAAGAAGAGGAAGATCACAAAAGACCTCCGTTTAAGCCTCCGACTACTGCGGATGCCGATACGGTTGCACCTGTCACCACCAAGGTTGGGCCTCCATCCCAAAAAGTTGATGAAGAGCGCAGTCATAGTAATATTGAAAGTGGGAGATTTTTGAGGCCCAATTTGTCGATCTTGAAGAGAGCCAAGAGAGAGAATACGATCAAACGCGCGTTGCTCGGGTTTAGGATGTGTGGGTTTGTTTTTAGCTTGGTTTCTTTCTCGGTCTTGGCTGCTGATAGGAATCGCGGTTGGGCGTTTGATTCCTTCTATCGTTACAAGGAGTTCAGGTTCGTTTGGATTCGTTTTCCAATTGATTGTTGGCTTGCTATACTTTGTTCTTCTTATATCTAACTAACTAATTTCATGTTCGTTTGTTGTTTCATAGTGTTTTCAAATAACGTGTCTAATTCTCTCTAGAAGTGTAATTCTATTAGAAATCATCAAATTCCTTTCACGGCTCAATTGAGCATCACTTGAATACTGAAACTAATTCCATGGTAAAACATTTCGAGTACTTTTGAGCTTTCTGCATAAGAAGTCATCAACTGCTACTGCATGTCATCCATTTGGTTGATGGCACAGATTGATCATTTAGATTCAAGGTGATGCGCTGTTAAAATCTAATAATTATTTACTGGTTTACAGGTACTGTCTGGCAGTGAATGTTATGGCTTTTGCTTATTCTGGGTTTCAGGCATATGATCTGGTCTATCAATTGACTGCCGGAAAACGTATAGTAAGGCAGCAACTCCGGGATTATTTGGATTTTTCTATGGATCAGGTGAGTCTTGTTTTTTTGGATTAGAGTTTTTATTTTAGTAATAATTTACATACCTAACCTTGGGCCATCTGCAACTACAAACATTGTTTAGATTAGCAATATTGTAATAATCAGAGGGACCATTGCTTTTAAAGGCGGTGCATGAGGCCAATGGTGGGTGTAGATTGATAGCAATGTTTACAAGGGATTTTTTAATTGGTGAATATTTATAATTCAACGAGTGCATGTAGAGCATTATTGCCCACGGAAGTGCTTTTTATATCAGAATATTTTAGGCCAGGCAGTTCTTAAATAACTTTCGGACACCTTTGTTCTTTCTTTCTTTCTTTCTTTCTGTGTAATAATGATGCTTTAACTTTCCCATATTGTTTCCTATTGAGTAGTGTCCCTTGGAAGAAAGTTCCTTATCCTACTTCTTTATAAAGTGAAAAATTGGAGATTTCTAGGTAACACCTTTAAAGTGCTCAATTTGCTTAAAGTTCAAGCAAATATTTACAATCTTCAGAGTATGTAAAAGTGAGGGTGTAAGTCTGCACTCATAAAGTTGGTGGTATACTTTATCTGAAACTGTAGAGCTGTAATGTACGTGGCATCAAACAGTGGTCTAGGACTCGACTTTGATGGAACTAAGCTTGTTCATCATTCCATTTTTCGGTGGTGACATTGGTTAATTAGGACTAGAAAGCCACTACGACAAATGAAACATTCTTTAAATAAATTGCTTAAGTGAGTTTGGTCAGTTGAGATAAGGCACTATGCGTGAAATTCCCCAATGGGTTATAATCCTATACCCTCTTGCTGTTGGATTAAGAGTCTAGACCTCTGAATCATAAACCTACTTCATGTTTTATCCTTTTGCCGTTTTTCTGGCATGGAACATTAAACTTGTTGTTTTGCATGGCAGATATTAACTTATCTTCTCATATCCGCATCATCTTCGGCTGCAGTGAGGGTTGATGACTGGCAATCCAACTGGGGCAAAGATGAGTTCCCAGACATGGCAAGGGCAGCTGTTGCATTGTCTTTCCTTGCATTTGTGGCCTTAGGACTGAGTTCACTTATATCTGGTTATACCCTTTATACTTCCAAATCTATGTAGAGTGACTGGATCACCTACGAGACAGATACAAGTTCTCCGTTGTCATGGGAAAAGTTACTGCAAAAGCAGTATCGCTAAATGTGTACAGAAAACGTGGTCATCTTATTTAAGCCATGGATTTTTACGTAAATCCTACGAAGCAGCCATGTCTATCCATCAACCGGGTTGAATTGTGAATGGACCTGTAATCTTAGTGTTACAGGGCATTCGAGGAAAATTGATTTTCAAACCAATTTTGTTCGCAATTTTCACTTCCAACTTGAGTGGCCGGTCATAATGACTTAAGTGACCCTTTTGCTTTGATAACATTCCTTCCCAGGTGACAGAAGTGACGTAATTCTCAAAATGCATTAAGTTTGACTTCATTGAACCATAAAGATTTTATTCGTAATTGTATTATATTTTTAATTTTTAAAAAATTTAATAATATATAAACACGAATAATTAAATTTTTATTTTTATTAAATTATTTATTTATTTTTTAATAATTAAAATTAATTAAAAAAACAAAGCACGAAGAAATGCTTGTCCTTCACAGAATTGGGTGGCTGCTGCGTCATGTGCAACCAATCTCTTTTTCTCTCAAGTCAAATTCACCAAACATTTAATGATTATATTACATTTACATATAAAATTCACTGAACCTCTTTACATTTGCATTTGCATTACGTGTCCGAATTAAAAAATTAAAGAAAAAAAAGTAGTTAACAATGATGTTCAATAAATTTAAGAATATTATGTCATCTTTTTATACCTTTCATTTTTGGTTTCATATTTTGGGCATAATGCCTTAAAACTTGCCTAATTTTTATAGAAATGCCCAAATACCATTGCATTAATTAGCATTAAAAGTTATTTTTGAGGATATTTTTATATCTTAATTTGGATGGACAAGATAATACACCTAAAATTCTTCTAATTTTTAACCCAATATCTCGAGAGATTTGAATCTTCTTTTAATGTTTTGTATTTTGACTAATTTTTTAAAAGATTAAAAGATAAAAAAAATTAGCGAAAATAAAATTTTAACTTTTAAAAATTCAATAATAAAAAAATTCATATTTTCTTTTAATTAATTTTTTAATTTTCTTAAAAATAAAATTAGTTAACAATAAAAAAAAAACTAGGAAATATTTCAATTCTTTAAACATATTCTCTTACTAATTAAAATTAAAATATAAAAATATCCCAAAATTTATTTCTTTCCTCCTAACTCCTTGCCTACATATGTTCTTAATTAATTGATTTGAGTGGCATTAGAGTAATTTGCTGTCGAATTTGACTTAGTTTTGTAACATTGTTTGGGATATGTATATTCATGTAATCTAAGAACTTTGAAAACGCATAGTGGCCGCAAATCCGTCCAGATACACAAGGTTTGCATACATATTTATAAAATCAGGAGCGTAGCTGAACCAAATTCATAGGCTTCCAAAATGAAGGCGTGGGTTTACGATGAATATGGAAACGCTACAGATGTTTTGAAATTGAATCCGAATGTTGCAGTCCCAAATTTGAAGGAAGATCAGGTGCTGATCAAAGTCGTTGCTGCAGCCCTTAATCCGGTCGATGACAAGAGAATGCTCGGGATATTCAAATCCATGGACTCTCCTCTGCCTGTAAGTTAAGTTGTAAATCTTTTCTCTCTTTTTTTTTTTTTATCTTTGATGCTAAGACTAAATGCTAATACAATGATTCAAAATGTTTAGACGGTTCCTGGTTACGATGTTGCCGGCGTGGTCGAGAGAGTGGGAAGCCAAGTGAAGAATTTAAAGGTAGGAGATGAAGTATATGGAGATATAAATGAGAAAGCCTTGGATCATCCTAAACAACATGGTTCTTTGGCTGAGTACACTGCTGTTGAAGAGAAATTATTGGCACTCAAGCCCAAAAATATTAGTTTTGCTGAAGCTGCCAGCCTTCCTCTTGCCATCGAGACTGCCTACGAAGGTCTTGAACATTCAGGGTTTTCTGCCGGTAAATCTATCCTTGTTTTAGGTGGTGCTGGTGGAGTTGGCACTCTGGTCATTCAGGTACAATAAAGTTTTATCCGTTTTATTTAGTAAATTAACATTGAGCCATTACATACTGGCTTGCTTTTTTGGATCTACTGTTGATCTAATTTCTTGTTAAGAGTTTAGGTTGTGTGTACAAATTTTTAGGACTCGACAATTCTTACCCTTTGAATTGGTGCAGCTAGCGAAGCATGTTTTTGGTGCATCTAAAGTGGCAGCTACCTCTAGCACTGGAAAACTGGACTTACTAAAGAGCTTGGGTACTGATTTGGCTATCGATTACACAAAGGACGACTTTGAAGTCCTGCCAGAGAAATTTGATCTAGTCTTTGATACAGTTGGTAAGATATATATTTCTGTTGCTTATCGTTAATTAAATCAGAAACAAGACTGCATACTGTTTCTTTTTTCATTTCTGAATTGCTGAAATCATTTCATTACTGGTTTATTAAACACTCCTGCGATATATTTATATAGAACGTAGACAAACTTTATTCATTCAGTTTTTTCCGGAGACAAATTTCATGAATTGTGGAGAAGATTATGATAACTTCCAGAATCTCAGGCCATTTGAAATAATGTCGTACGTGAATACGATAATTACAGGGCAATGTGATAGGGCGTTGAAGGCAGTGAAAGAAGGAGGAAATGTTGTGGCAATAATCGGTTCTGTAACCCCACCAGCTTCCATTTTTGTGGTGACTTCGAATGGGTCTGTGTTGGAGAAACTGAATCCTTACTTAGAGAGTGAGAAGGTGAAACCAGTGATTGACCCCAAAGGTCCATTTCCATTTTCTCAGACTGTAGAAGCATTTGCCCATCTTCAAACTGGCAGAGCTACTGGAAAAGTGGTCATTTATCCATTCCCATGAACCAAAATAGATCATGCAATTTCACTTATAATGTGTAAGAGTCCGCATTATCTTGTTTATATATGGTTTGGTCCTTGGCAATATATGAGTGTGATTCGCACATTGATAATGTTCTCCTCTGGTAGTAACATGTCTATTAGAAACATATAATGTGTTTACAATTATGTTTTCTTGCAAACAAGATGTAACGCAAAAGAATGTATATGTTTGCATATAAAGAAATACACGTTCTTCAAAACGGCTCTAATACCATGTAAAGGGTTGTTTCATCTTGTCACCACTGCAACACAAACAGCAGTTCTCAGCTTCCCAATACAAATCTTCAAACAGGCCCTACAATTTCCAACTAAAGGGCGCAACTTCAACGGGCATAAACAGCCCACTGTCACCTAAATGAGTCGCCAATTTTGACACATCAACGATAACAATGAACTTTTTACGCGCACCTTCCACCATTTTTTCTCGTAACAAAGATTCACCCTGACCTTTCACCAAATTCAAATATGGATCAACTTCATCAGCACCGTCAATTGCCAAATCAATAACTGGATAAGAATCAAGATCTGATAAAGGAATACCCAGCGAAACGGCTTGTGCACGAGTCCTTTTCGAAGTGGGTATGCCTACAGTGTTCTTCAGCTTCCCTTGGACATCTCTCCTGAGATTTACTAAAATAACATATAGATAGTTTTTATATATAATTTTATCTATCTATTATTTTAGCAAATATTAGACGATATATCCATTAATTACCCAATTCTTTTATTCACTAAATTAATATTCATCATTTTTTACTACAAAAGTGCTTTTTTTTTAAAAAAAATTTGGGTCTATTTTATTTCAACAAATTGCTACTTCATTTTTTACAATTATGGTATTTTTAGCTACATTGCACTTGTGTTTTGTAGTTTTCACTTCTATTGTTTTAGAAATTAGAGTATGTATACTAGATAAAAATAAAGAATAATACTAATTTATTTAATTATGTTAAGTTATCTTTAATAGTAAATTAAAGTATCATTATTTTTGTAATAAAATATTTTTATTAAAATATGGATGTTCATTTAGAGTGAAAATACTTAATATAAAAATATAGATGTAACAAAAAAAATTATTATTAAATAAAAAAAACCTCTAATATGATAATGAGCCTTATCTTCCTAGAATATGCCTATATAGATTCTATGATGGAGTTATTGGAACTAAATAGGCAATGAAATAGAAGAAACTGTGACAAAGCTAGACAACCTCTAAGGATTTGATATAGGCAAAGATGTAATCTATGAAAGAGAAGAATCTCAATAAACAGAAAGACAAACCAATAATCATAAATTTAGATTTAAATATGATATACCCTCTGCTAATTAACAAGTAACGTCTAATATTATGACAATAATCATTGCCATAATAGAGCAAATTAACAACCTTCATAAACTCCTTCAAGAGAGCAAATGCCTTGACTTCTTGCCGATTGATCATATCTTGGTAAGTGTCATAGATGGAAGAAAATAGTCATGTGGGGCAGAAAGGGTTATGCATTTCGATTTAACACCATTCTCTGGTTTGTTGACCTCTATGTGTTAATGTAACACACATATTGATATATATGACAATGCCGACGCAGAATATTTAATGATCAATAAAATTAAATAAATAAGGAGCAACATAAACTATACCTCTATCTCTATCCAATTGGGTTTACAAGCTTAACTTGATGCGTGGGGTTGGAATTTTTCAATCAATTCCCAGTCCAAGTTTTACTGTGATATACTTTCGGATATTGTTGGCTTTTGTGGAAGATAATGTGGTCTGTTTTGTAACTTCTGTGCACGTTTCAGGCTAAATAGTTTTCTTGCTTGTGGGTTTTCTTCATTTTTTTTACCAGTGTTCTAGTTAGTTGTGTTGAATAAGAAATCAAAAAGGGATCAGCTACCTGGAATAATCCTTCTTTTTCTCTATGCATGATAATTCGAGTCGAGGCAAGTGCTTGCATTGCATCGCAGGAATTTACGATTTGAATAAAGATACAAGTAGATGATGAAGAGTTGGAAAGAGAAGGAGAAATTGAATTTAAAATGCTTGATATGGCAAGTACTAAGCAGTTGTTGTATAGGTAGACAGGGCCAAGTCCAAAGTCCTTTTCGAATAAGCAACTTCTCACTGCTTCGACTCTTCGAGTGTGCTAATGAGGTCGGTTCCCACAACAGTTCTTCAATTTTTATTTATTTTTGTTTATTTATATCTCTCTTTTGATAGAGATGGGATCATTAAGCCATAAACACAAAGGAGCAATTTCGTGCGAGTAAAGAGGAAATTGTACTCTTCTTAATGTACTTCCATTGGGAATTCTTGTGCCGCACAAGACAATTAATTATGTTAATTATAATTAGTACTACAGACCACCCTTGTTTAATACATAAAATTAACTGATCGATTCTTCAACCGTGGTTCATCTTCATTGGTAAATCAACCATATGTCGACACGTACCAACATAATCTGTAATTAATTATTAATCATTCCCTCTCTGATTTTCTATTTTTTATAATTCTTTCATTGTGCAACCTCGTTGTAGGAAGACTAGGGAAACCATTTTTGTTCCCTTTCGGCAAATCAATCCCTTTCATCCTTCTTTCTTTCCCATTTCTATAAGGTAGACATTTACAAGACTGGATGGTTGGTTTATCCACAAACACTGAAGATGAAGATGGAGTAATGGACAGTCCCTCCCTTTCTTTCTGTACTTCTCTTCAAGGTTTCTGGCACTTCGCAGTTGAAGCTATGACAGTGAGATTAATGGTAGTCCTAAGTTTTATAATTTCTACGATTTTTCTTTTTTAAAAAATTTCGTAACATACGTAAGCAGATATGTTCATTTTTGGTGATTTTTTGGACTGTGGAAATTATATATGCAGGTTAGCATTTCTTCAAACTTGTTGAATCCTCTGATAATTTATGGCCGCTTGTGCGAGAATGCAAGTTATCACTACTCATCGAGCTAAATTAAGACTCGAGTTTTTACATATCAGAGCTGGATTATTGTGTCGTGAAATCCTTAGCAGGCCAATTTGAGATCTATGCTAAATGTTTTTAAGCTTTTGAGTTTGGGGAACAATAGTATTTAGTAATAAAGAAAAATGTGGGTTTGTGAAAGCAATAGCAGTGAAAAATGACGAAAGATCGTAGCTCGCGAGTAATACAATGTTGGATGGTGCTGTCAGGAATCGGGTTTAATTATTAATTATTATTTTTGTCCTTCTTTGACAATGTTAAATATTTTTTAGTATGAAAAAAAAATTAATGAAAAATAATATGATACTGATTGCCGCCCATATTCATCAACCGATGATAAGCCGAAAAAGATAATTCCCGAAAAGAGCTTGTAATCCAACCTGGATAATCTAGTCATGGTGTGTGTGATTGTTCTTGTTCATGATATGAAGTATAACCTTTCACTTTCATTCCTCATACATTGACTTGCCGCAGTTTCGATGTGGAGCGTCGTCATTCGAAAACGATCCATCGGAGGTATGTATATGACCTGTTTCCTACCTCCTTCGCTTCCTCCAAAGAACTGTTCATCTCTTACAATCAGAAACAATGAAAGCGATGTCGTTTTGAAGGTCTTGGTGTAAGATGATATAAGGGTTTCTTAGCTTTATCATTAATGGGCCTGCTCTTATGAAACCAGACTATACCTGGTGAGAATTAAAATGACATTTTCTTCAAGATAATAAAAGTGAGAGAATGGCTGAAAACTGAGTGCAGATATAACAAAAATTATTATTAAATCTGTCACAATAAGTCGAATTATATATATATATATAAATATATATATTCTCAAAATTATATAATATACTCTCGAAATTATATAATGATTGTATTTCTTTTGCCTTTTCATTTTTAATTATGAATAGTGGTATTGTAAAACTTAATGCAGTGAAATTCTATATTTTCATTCATTTGTGTTTTTGTTTCTCAATGTCTTTCCATATTTAATATCACTTATGAAGTGTTTGAAAACATTAATTTTTGGGTTTCTGAAACTTTTTTAGCTAAAAGTCATGTGCTACATCTCTGAAGTTTCTAGATTATCTAATTTTGCATTTTCAGAAATGTTTGATTAAAAAATTTCATGATTGAAGCAGTTATTCAGCAGGCCTCACTTTAAATTTCCAGCATTCAGAGCATTGTAAATGTCTTCTCCACCTCTTAACAATTCCGATCATGAAGATCATAATTTTGCCTTCCCTTTCAATGCTTCCGATGATATATGGCCTTTCCCAGAAGATGGCAATACATTTCTAGATATTGAGGATTATGACATCGATGACAGTTTAGATCCAAACATATGTCACCAAGAAAGTTCTTCAGTGGCCCAAGCTAGCATCAATGAAGAGTTTCTGGAAAACAGACTTGAGCGTCACAATGACAACAGTTCATCAGTCCCCTTTTAAGCTTCAGATAATCCGTATGTGCCTCTTCAAGAAAATAGCATATTACCTATTCAAGCTGATAAAACTAATTGTTAGCGGGATTCATTTGTATTCCTTGAGCAAGAAAATTTGGCAATGGCTGAGCCTATCATAGATGAAGGATTACTAGAAAGCAGGCACAAGTATCAGGAAGATAGAAGTCTGTCCACAACTCTCAATATTTCTGGAAATTTGCCTAAAGTTTCGAAGAATGTAGTATGACACTGGCTAATAAAAGCCATGACACTAGTGGCAGTTCGGATCCGAGCATTGGCAAAGGATTGCATAAAAATGTACTCAACTACTGCAACGATGACATTTTTGACAATTACGCTGAAAATTCTGATGATCCTTGATCTCTTGTGGATGAAGGCAGGACATCATTGCCTTGAGAAAACCGTGAAAGTTGTAGAGGGTTGGAATCAAGCATGTTGCCCGAGAAAGAAACTTCAGCAATGGCTGGCCCCAGCAATATTAACAAGGGATTGCCCGAAAAACGTCTCAATGCTAAGACAAAGGAAAGAAACCACTCGACTATAGAAGAGCATAATGCCAAGGAAAGAGTACGGAGGATGAAGCTTTATGCAACCTACTTATCTCTAGGAGCATTGTTACCGGACTCTAGAAATAAAAAGGTTGAAACATCTATAACTGATCATTATTTCATTAGCATTTTTGAACTCTATTTAAGGCATATTTGGTACCATTGTTTTTATTTAATTTTAAAAGCACAATATCTAAAATATTTAGTAGATACTAACTCTTACTTACAAGTTAATTTTTGCCATTAATTCTTTCACTTATACTTGACGTAGATTCTATCCACAGTAATTGTGACTTTGACATTAATTACAAATATACTCTTAGATTGCCTATTGAGTTTTCGAAATTGAGCATTCATAAGTTGGAGGATTGAGGAACTTAGCTTTTACTTTCATTCTATTTTAAAACATGTAATTTCTATCGGGTTATTTCACTTTTGTTTTCATCAAAGTTACGATCAATTCATGTTGTTTTTGGAAATCCTACAGAAGAGGAGTGCATCAGCAATCCTTGATAGAGCACTTGAATACATTCCTGAGCTAGAAAATGAGATAGAAAAGATAGCTCAAAAGAAGAATAATGTGCTATCAACAATTGAAAGTAAGCAAACCCTCAACCAAAATCCAGAATTAGAACATCAAGCTCCGACGGTTTCGGTGCATGAAGTCAAAAAAGGTGAAGTGATCGTACAAATTATATGCATTCCGAAGGACAATGACACTATTTTCTCAAAGCTATTGCAGAATTCAGAAGCAGAAGGAAAGAGCATTATCTCTGTCTCAACCATTCAAGCTAGTGAGAAGGGGGTTTGCTGCCATTTCCATATACAGGTAATCTTTCTGTCTTTCATCTCACCTTAAATCAATGGTACTTGCCTACAGTACTTCTGCTGTTTGAGGACATTCCCAATTTCTTGCACAAATGCAAGATATATATGGTGTGGACAGTAACTTATCATTTTTCTTAGATTGATGAAGTTTTATTTTTTAATTTCGTAATGGATTTGAAGCTTGATAAATTATTTATAAAGTAACTATTTTCTCACTAGGACAAATTTCGATTTTCTTTTAGTTCTATAACCTTGTGATAACAAATGTGTATCATTTTGGGAATGAAAATTATTTAAAAGTAAATCTGAAATGATATATTCTGGCTTAAATATCTGTCTAGACAAAACCTAATACAATATTAGAACCTTTACTTGGTACAATACATTCTCATATATCCTGCAAAGGGAGGATGTTCTATTTATTTATTTTATCTCTTTTTTTTCTTATAAAGAACTTATGATGTAAAATGGACTAGGCCAATTCGATATTATTTTTATTTTTTATATTTTATTTAAATTAGATTTTAGTTTCTTGTTAGAGTTGTATTTAAATTACTTATTTCAATTGTTTTTGTTGTTGTTAGGCAGAAATTTTATTTCTTATTGGAAGTAAAATTCTTTTCTTTGATTTTCTATGTTCTGATTAGGACAAGAATTTTAATTCTTTATTACTTGGCAAAATATATATCTCATATTCGAACATGTTAGAAACGTGTGGTTATCATTACATCATTAATGAAAATCTTTTTGAAGAAACAGTTGCGTACCCAAATTCTGCATTGAATTTAGTCTGGGATGCATTCCATTCCCTAGGCCTAACAAGCGAGAAAAAAGATGCATAAATATAAAGCAGCCTAGCTATATGTCAAATGAACACTGTCAAAAATCTAGGAGGTGTGATCATCCACTGTCAACAAAGGAATCCGTAGATGAATTCTGGCTTTGCCCAGCTCTATTTAGTTCTGTCTTTCTCATTGTGAAGCAGGGGAAATACATCTAGAATCTGATCTACAGGTTAATATGGGTTTTGCATTTCAATCTTTCCATTCACAGGATTTGCCACTCAAGAAATTTAGAAAGAAGGTTGCTGAAACTATGAAAAGTGCCACAGATCGTTTGTTTGATTTATCTTTCATTTTTCTTTGGATAGCTCCTTCTTTCACAATTATTATACTTTTCTATCATTTGACTCATAAAATAATAGCTCTTTAAGGGTTGTCTGCTCTTGGAGATTGTTTTTTCAATATATATATATATATATATTGACCGAAGAATACATTGCATTTGCTACAAAATTTTCTCTTTAGGATGTTCAGAAGTTTCCAAGTAATTATCTAATCTATAAGATGTTGAAAATTTTCCAACTAATTACCTAATGTTTTTACCTAATTGACAGATGAATAGGGATTCGCTTGCAACTAACTATGTCGCCGTTTTAAGAGAAGAGGTGGTTTCCTGGCTTCTTTAATTCCTTCATTCGAATAAGACGATGATCATGTTACTGTTTCATCTGTTCAAATATTGATTACTTCTTTGAGCGGTAAGATTCTATATGTTCTCCTTGATTAGCTGATATTTTCTCTTTTTTCTTATTGCAATAAGTTTTCCACAGATTGTGGAGATCCAAAACAAAAATAATCTCTGTTTAGCGGGGTTGGTGGAGAAATTGAATTCTTCGTTAGGTTCTTCTTTGTTCTGGAGAATGTAAATGATCTTTACTTCAGAAAAAGGTGATAGTGTTCAAAAAACCAAATTTGCAATAAATTAAAGAAAAAAAAAAAGGTGCCAAACTAAGTTTTCGTATATAATGAAGTAACATATACCACGAAACTACGAGCTAGCTTAAACTCAATGAGGCTTCTTTACAAAATGTAATATGACTTTGAGATTTGTCAAGACCCCCGTCGATCATGATTGATTGTCTCTCTCCTACCTATGCAGCACAGCGGACCACAATCTCTCTCTATTAATGTTAGTTTTTCAATGTCATTACTTAATTCTCTCAAGAACACCATTTTACCTTATGTCGCTAAATTTTCAGCCCAAATTTCATTGCCATTTCATCTCCCAAGGATTTAAACCCTCTTCAGTTTTCCTATCTCTATTCAGTAATTCCACAATTATATTAAAGATCAGTGTCTGAATCTCAATATATGGACCACTTAACCATTTCCAAAAGAAGTAAAATCATCGAAGTATGAAAAATGATACAGTCATTATTCAATTAGCAAGGGTGTGCAAAAATGATTAAAAAAGAGAGAGAGATAAATACAGTAATAAAAAGATGTTTTAAATTACCTATGGTTTTCTTCAAACTTATTTTCATTTACATCACCATCCTCCTTCAGATCAATCTCATGTAGGAAAATCCTCTGTCCAGTTGGGTTTACAAGCTTTGTTGCATCTGGTTGAGATCAATTCCCAAAAGAAGCTTTCAGTATCGGAGCCTAAATTGCACTTAGCCTGTCGATTAATCTAGCAGACTTGAAACGATTTTTTTTTTTTTTTTAATTTTGAAAAGGCTCCTTCAGCTTGCCATAGCCAGATTATAGAATTTCTATTTTCAAATCGTGTCTGTGACTCTGGGTTTGTTGCATAAGAAAACAAACGGTCAGATGCTAAGGAATTATATATCTTTGTTTGTTCATGATTCTTCGAGACAGTAAGAAGGTGAGTACTGAGCACAGCCACTGCAGGACAATGAGCAATATGTGTGAAAAAAGGAGGAACAAAAACTAGGGTTCCGGTGATAAAACATAGCCTAAAAGAAGAAGAGAGATTAAATTTAATTTCCTTGGGCGATATGAGCAATGGTACAGGTAAGAGGGAAGTTGTGCTGCTCTCAACGTACTTCCATTCGGATTGTGGTACCTTCATAAACAAGTTATATTTATTATATTCAATATGAACTTAACTAATACTTTCTTTATATTAATTTACTTGCTTAATGTTGTTGACAGTATCTTCTGAAAATTTGTTCTCTTTCTCATGCATCCAAAATTTTTTTTTCAATTCTTTTAACATGTTCCGTTTTGATTTGCAGGTAAAAAGAATGATTTGCCCCCTTATTTTTGGTATCATTACTCGATATTTTCTTAATCTTTTAGTGTTAATATTGTATATTATAAATGTTTATAAATTGGACACTTGAATTTTGGGCAACAAATTGTTTTGTTAACTAAATAATTTATCCGAAAATTAAGAATTTAAATATGTTTATCTTATTTTACTTATATAATAAATAAAGTTATTTTTTATATGATATATAATTTTTTTCGGTCAGGCATTTGAATATACAATTATAACATAAACTCGTGATAACAAATTAAATTTAAACTCTAGATCATAAATAATAAATGATTCTTGTAGTTCATGCTTGTTTTTGTAACTATTTATTTTTTAATTCATGATTGCATTCGTAACTTTTGCATACGCGTGGTTAATTTTATACTTCGTAACTGTGTTTATATTGTTGAAGTACAGGTAGTGGGTATTATTGCTCTCATAAAAAGTGGCTAATAATTGAAAATGCAAATGTCTGGTACTTGGTTTGTCATTACTAATGCATCGGTCATTCATTGTTGAAAGTAAAACATTTGCCAAGTTCTCATTCTCTCAAATTCTCACTGAAATATTTTCTTTTATCCAGCTTGTCTTTGACATCGCTCCTTTAATGTCTTCAAGCTGGGAACATTATATGCAAGATCCTTTGCAAATTGGATTAACGCAAGCTAACAATCCCCGTTTTTGTCCTTACAAATTACTAGCAGCTATTACTGTTTTTATATGGTATAAACATGAATCAATTTTTAGTTGCAAGTCAAGCTAAAGTCATAAGTAATCAATCCAGATGCAAGAGCAATCACAAACTCATGTACTAAGCTATGCGATCTCCTATTTTTACTTGTAATCTAAAGCAAATTAACTATCATTTGCACAACTATGTTAGCAAATGTTCTCGACTAATCAGCTACTGACACAAAATTCGCAACTGTAGCCATTGAATCAAAATATGTCCCCAAACAGCTTACATCTTGTTAACTATAGCCCTTGCTTACTATAGATAATAGGGTGTCTTTAAAAGCTGTATTGAGTGCAAGTAGATTTGTTGATGTGGATTAGTGAAACAACTAAGTTAGCAACAGCGGAAAAAACTTGGCTTAATTTCGGGGGCTATATCTTGGCACATACAATTCAGTTTCTAGCTTATGAGTACTTGTTGAAAAGCTCAGAAACTCTTCTTAATTCTTGTAATCTTTATTTTTCTCAATGAAGACTTTCTTCTGTGTTTTGAATTGTGGATGTGGGCTAAGTGCTGAACCGCATAAAATGGTATTCTATAAAGATGATTCAAATACCTTTTGCGCAAGCAGTGGGAAGCCTAATGTCTACAATGTTATGCACCGGGGCTGATTTAGCTTTTGTTTTCAGTGTTGTCAATAAATACATGAGAAATCCAAGTAAGCAAAATTGGCTTGCTATAAAATGGATCCTGAGGTATATTAAGGGTACAAATGGTTTTGGTTTGATGTATGGAAAACACAAATAGAAGACAAGTGAAATTTTGGGATATGTGATCTCAGATTTTGCTGGAGATTATGATAGAACAAGATTAACTACTAGATACTTATTCACATTGAATGAGTGCTTGATAAGTTAGAAGTCAGCATTGCGAGCTATTGTTGCTCTATCATCAACCGAAGCTGAATTTATAGCAGCTACTGAAGTTGTAGAGGAATTTATGTGGGTAAGAGGTTTAGTTGGTGAATTGTGAAAGAACAACATGCTATTATCATTTTTTGTAATAATCAAAATGCCATTCATTTGTTAGAAATCAAATATATCACGAGAAAACTAAGTATATTGATGTGAAGAATTTTTGTATTAGAGATAAAGTGGTGAAAAGATCAGTTACACTTGAGAAATTCACACTGATATGAATCCATTTGATATGTCGATCAAAGTTTTACCTACTGCCAAATTTAACTTATGGCTAATTTTGGCAAATGTAGGTGATTTCGAGTACGAATGGTTTGTTGATCATACATGGAAAGAAACTTCTGCAAACAAGGTGGAATTTGTAGATAATAGAGTGTCTTTAGAAGCTGTATTGAGTGCATTTAAATATGTTGATGTAGATTAGTGAATAAGTTAAGTTGTTAATTTTTAATTACAAAAGAAAACAGAGAAGCAATAGTTGGAAAAACTTGGCTTGATTTCAGGGGCTATATCTTGGGACATATAATACAGTTTCGGATTTATGAGTACTTGTTGAAAAGCTCAAAAACTCTTTTTGATTCTTGTAATCTTCATTCTTCTCAATAAAGTATTTCTTCTATGTTTTTATCCTTAGATATAGGCTGAGTGCTGAATCAAGTAAAATGATGTTTTTGATCTATTTGTTTCTTTGTTTCTCTTATTAAATTCATTGGTGATTAATCCATTGTTTGTAAGTTCAATTCTTGCCTGAGTTACAACACGTACTCATCTGATGCAGACTGCTCCATAGATTTTACTTTTCTAAACTATACTTTATATTATAGGCTACACTATGGACATTCTTCTAGTTCTTAAAACTCTCAATCAATTATTATAAAGTATCTATAAAAAAAAAATAAATTATATTAAAAAAAAGGACTCCAACAAACTCATACAATAAAACCAATATATTGTATACCATCTTATACAGGATGAATAAAACAAAGCATTCAATAAATAGATCTCCAAAAAGGACAGAACCATATACCTTTATGGATGGATTTGATATCAAAAGAATAATATGTCAAAACCATCAAAAACCTGTCATTCTAATCCTCCATGGATTCTCCAAAATCACTAATGATGCTTTTTCAAGGGATGAAAGAACTATAATTATAGAGGATAAATTCCAACTTTAGAAATGGGGAATAATCATTGAATTAGTGGACCTATGAAGCTAGTTTCTGCAGAATATTTTCGTCTAAACACTTTCAATCTGTCAAGCAAGACGATATAGAATGAACGAAAGGAACCCACAAAATTTAATTTCCTAGAAAGAATATACCATCACCAAATAAAAGGAAAACTTTAAAGCATCATCTACCTATAACATTTTGAAAGCACAAGCCCCATCAACAACATGAAATAGCCCGTCTTCTATGGAATATTTCTAATTTACATGTACAGTAAACAATCAACCACGTAAGATAGCATGGTATGATCATGGGTTAGCAGCGATTTCAACTTCTGAATTAAGGCATCAGGGCAAAGTTTGCTTTTCGAAGCACAAAATACACTAAAGAAACACCAAAATTAAAGCTTCGCGCTTTATCTATGTAAAGATAAACTGAAATGCTGATTCCAAACAACTTTTTTACAAGAAAATCAACCATGGGAATTTCGTGAGGAATTCTATCAACAACTAGCGTGCAGCCAAATGAAAGATAGTAAAAATACTTAATGCCCTGGGTTTCCAAATAGTACTCTTCAAGACAAAGAACAGGGATGCTGGTGCTTTCAAATTTATCTCAACAGATCTCTCTAGGTCTCAGGTAAATCTCTGCACCAAGCAACAACTTGGTAATTTAAAGACGTTTGATTCTTTAAATCTTACGTAAATATGAAAAATTACAATATAAAATACCACTAACGCAAAGTAACAAGCGACTGTATTACATTTTTACTGTATCATTATACAATAACAAGAACCAAAAAAATTATTTACAAAATACTGCAAATTTGGAATACATTCCTTGCGACTGAACGTGAAATTATATTATAAGAATTCCAAATTTATTGATTGTATCTTATCTTCTTTGTTTTTTAAAAGGAAAAAGCATTGGGTCTCGGGGTGTCAACAGAGAATATAATAAAAGAAAAATGTAGCAGCATGAATGGTGCTTTTTCTTCCCAAAATCCAGAAACAGAAAAGGCTCCATGCAATGTCGACACTTTAAATTCCTCGATAGCAAATACGTGGATGACATTACACACTGAAAGTGACGCTTGAAAGTTTACTGAAAGTGGCGCTTGAAAGTTTTTCTTCTGGAACAATACAAAGCCTTTTTAATCAACTTCTACTGTAGGAATGACAACATATTCTGCTGTTCTCGATGCTCTTCTTTGAATTTGGTTTAGGATTCTAGGGAGCTCTTTTCCTTTGTTAATTGTATTTATAGATATCCTTCTCTCGAGTCCAAACTCTGAAGGCCGTTGAAACAAGCATCATGGGGCTCAACAAATCATGCATAATGCTTGTGGATCAAGACTTTTTTTTAATCTTTTTTATCATTAATCTTTTACAAAATATTAATACGTGATATAATTTACTATACTCATAGGTAATAATTTTTTCATTCTAGCTTTTCCCTTTTAAATAAAAATATTATTTTAGTGTTCATTTGCTAATAATTATTATAAATACTAAATCAAAAATATAAAAACTATTTTCTAACCACATAAAAAAATTGATGTAACACAATATATATATATATATATTACAATAATAAAATCACAAAAATAATTGAATAAACAATGGTAAATAATGTGAATTATGTGATAGTTATTAATAAATATTATATTGAAAGTGTGTATGTGTAATAACAGCACAGTATTATCACATACACAATAATGTGATTTAATTTTCAGTTAAATCGCGCAATTGAATAAAAACTAGGGTTTAAATTTTCTGTTCACATGTGCTCTTCAGCAGCCAAGACAGTCAGTAGTTGGAATGGCCTTACATCCATGCTGCCACTGCTATTAGCATCACTCACTGACTCTTACAAATGGCATCGATATTCTACTATACTCGCCTTTTCCTTTGTTTATGTTGTGGTAATTTGTCGCCTCAATTTGTCACCGTATTAGGCCATCAACTTTCATTATGAAATCATTACAACAAATGCAAGAGGATATGTACGAGCGTAACTCAGCCAAATAATAATTATAACTTTTTCAGTCTAGAAAATTGTTCCCAAAAAGGGACACTCAACTGGAGTCAGCAACTATTATCACGAACGTTTGCTATATCTTTGAAACATTCCATGATTTAAGATATGTTTGTGTTATACTGTTAATACTATTTTTTATTCTTTCATTTTTTCAGGGACTTACGGCGTTCACATGAACAACCTTTGTTTGGACATCTTCTTCGTCTTCTACAAACAAGATAAGCTCTCTTTCTTTTTTCCTCTTATTATCCCCGTGTTTAATTGCATTAGGCCAAGGTGGATATAATCCATCTTTGCAAGCACTCGGAGCAGACCAACTGGATAATGATCATGATCAAGAACTGCCTTGTGGCAAAGAAAATCAGATCAAATCATCAAACAAGAAGACTTTGTTTTTCAAATGGCGGTATTTTAGTGTTTGTAGTCGCAGCATTTTGGGTATCACGTTATGTCCTACGTTCGAGAAACCTTTGGTTGGGTACTTGGATTTGCCATTCCAGCAATTGCTATGATTACGTCAACAACATTTTTCTCATTCGCAAGCCGGATTTGTACCAGTAAATCAAATGCAACACTAAAGGGTAAGCCATTTTTTTACATAGTTCAAGCCATCAAAGCAGCTGCATCAAAATTAAAGAACAGAAAATCGTTTTACCAACTGAAAAATCCGATGTGGTGGAGCTAGAGTCAGTGTATACATTCATATTTAATCTTGAGGCGGCTTCATTATGTGACGTTTATGATTTCTGATGACAAAGAATTCTACTAGTCGATAGGCTTCAAGAGAAACCTCCTTGTCATGGTCAAAATTCGGACAGCAATAAGGAGTTAAATGATGAAAATCCCAAAAATTAAGAGTCACTTGTCCAAAATGCGAAAACGGTACTGAGGGTTTTGCCCATACGGACAATGCTCCTCATGTTTGCAGTAATTTTCCAGCAACCTGTTACATTCTTTACTAAGTAAGGCATGACAATGAAGAGGACTATTGGAAGCAGATTCAAGATTCCACCAGCCACGCTTCAAAGTGCAATTGCAGAATCAATAATAATCTTAACGGCGTTTCTACGACACAATTTTGATTCCAGCAATACAATTTATAACCCGTCGTGAAAAGAATATCACCTTAATGCAAATAGTGGGAATCGGTATGTTTCTTTCAGTTATAGCCATGGTCATTGCTGCGATTGTGGAAACAAAGAGGCTTGAGATGAGTAAACAATCAGAAACAGTAACAATTAGTATTTTTTGATTGCTACCTCAATACATTTTGTTAGGTTTTTCAGATATTTTCACAGTTGTTGCAATGCAAGAATTCTTTTACAATGAAGTACCAACGAGGATGAGAACAATGGCGTTTGCTCTATATACAAGTGTTTTTGGGGTTTGAAGTTTTTTGGGTGCCTTATTGATCTCAGTGATTGAAGTTTTCACTCGTTCAAGAAATAGTCAGTGCTGGTTCTCAGATTACATGAGAGAAACCCGACTGGATTTATACTACTGGGTTTTGGACTTGGCATGTGCCTTGAACTTGCTATCATACGTAATTGTGTAGACTTATAAAAATAAAAATTATTTGGATGATCAGGAAAACTGTAAATGATCTTTTTACTTTCTGGGTTCGATTTGATTTGCCTGAATTTCGTTCATGTAAAAGTTCATAATTTCTATATGATGCTTAAGATCCTTACATAGCACCAATTAGTCAATATAATGTTTGCCTATGATATACAGATATACATATTTTTTTATAGTCACAGGTTTATGATAAAAGGTGCTCCATTTTCCATTAATGATGCAGTTTAGTAATTTTTACTTCAAATCCAATTAAATCTTAGAAACTTCCGATTTAGTTGTTAAAATAACATTAATTCTATAAACTAGAACCCTTTTCATTGTAAATTGGCTCTTATTTGGGCTATTTCTCATCAGAAGTTAGTTTTTTTCTTATTAAGAACTTATTTTATGTTCTTTGTGTCTTTTATTTAAGGAAAAAAGAAAAACACGTGTACAAGAGCGAGTATGTAGGAAAAAGAGTGCTCTTGTGAGGAAATTCCCTGGGAATTCATCGAGTCTTGACATGGAATTTGGTCAGTCTTTGAATAAGTAGCAGGTCGTACCTTCTCCTACCTAGGGTTTTATTTGTCCGGCCACTGAAACACATCATTAGCTCGCAGTTTAGTGTTTTTAGATGAACAACTTAAAATCAAAACAAAAATTAATAAATAATCATTAAAAATAAAACAGATATAATTATGTATTGTTGATTATATATATTATACTTCGTCAAGATCTTTAGAAGCTTAGGAGATCGGAGATTACATATGTTGAAGTACAGAAGGCCAAGTGATCCTAATCAACAGCCAACCACCTCAAGAAAAGGAAGCAAGTCAAATGTCATGACTCACTGAAGTCTTGCAAACAAATTAAAAAAAAAACACGATTTAACAGACATTCAAATGTTGTTGGTTAATCAACATAAGCTTTTTATTAAGGAACTTCATCGTACAGAACAAGGCCAAAACAATATTTAATAAATAGATTGAGTTCATCATGAATTCAAAGGCACTAGTGTGCAAAACTGCAGGAAATAACCCATGTAATTCGCAACTTATTCTTATTTCTATTCATACATTAAAATGTTCATAGAGAAGCCTTAATCCACCTCTATGCTTCCTTCGATTTACTTCACCGGCCTTCAGCTTTTAGGCAGATCAGTCCAAGCACCAACAATAGTAATCGGACCTCGATATGGCCAGCATTTCTTCTGGGCTCATCCTCTCAAGTTCACTTTGCCTCCAAGAGGCAAAATTATTTCGGTTTTGTGGGTCAGAAGCAAGCGGATAATCCTCTCTCCTATGAGCTTGGGACTTCATTCTCATGTACAACCTCATTGTTGCAACACAATCCTCGTACGGGTCTTGTATTCCAGTTTGAATATCATATCTGGGTGTGGAAGTGGCATTATTATATTTATGTTAGTCCATTTATTTGAAAATGATGTAAAATGGGAAAAGGATTCGGATATAATCAAGAGGCACTTACCCAAGGTACGCTTGGGTTAAGTATTTTAGTGAATTGCTGAGCTTACTTGTTTTCATCAATGGGGGATATTTTGCTGTATCCCTAATAATCATACGCATCCATCCAAGAAAATTACATTAATTTACGTATTGATGTGCATTTGAACCAAGAAAATCAATTAAAAGTGCAGTGCAGTGAGTTCTGTTTGTTATTAAGTTTTTCCAGTTCTTGAATATATTTACCTTGTCATTATTGCTGGATAATCTACTTGCAACCGTTCCAGGTCATGATCCAAACCATGACCCACTAGAATCCTTGCTCTCCCACCTCGTGGTCGAATTTTCCACATTGGTTCCCCGTTGCAAAGAAAATCTTGAATCTTCCTTTGCACTTGCCTCAGTGGGATGGCATCCCTGAGGTATTCTGGCCGAATGCCTGTTGTTTCATACCTAAAAATAACTCACATAATAATTGTGTAAAAGTAGGATAATAGAATTCATATACATATGTGTGCATGTGTGTTTGCTGCAATATTAACTTGAGATTACATATAAATACATGCATTACTTTTTGTACCTGAAGTTTGTGACCGGAATTGGAGGTTTGACATAAGCATGGAAGATGATATTTTCACAGTCATCAATGATGCAGACCCTTCCACAAAGATCAAGAGAACCATCACTGCCTCCACCAACCATTTTGCAAGCTAGTGCTACTAATTGTGGATCTCTTGTTGAAGTAATATCGATGGTTACGTTGCCTCGAAGGCTGAGGTTAGCAAAGCCAGCATTCAGTGCCTAGAACACATGGTGTTGACAACGAAATTAATTCAAACCTTGGTCCTACGAAGTATGGCAACAAAACGAAGATAAATGAAATTGAATTACGAGTATTTCAAGTTAAAGAGTAATACACTAGAGAACTGGCATCTTTCTTGGTGAATCCTACGAGCATAAGGGCAATCAAGGATGGCTAAGCAAAACCTGCATCCTCGGATATTGAATATGTTTTTGCACTCTTGTTTGGGCAATGGGCCTGTAAATTCGATGTAAATATCATAATCCGTACATATACAGTACCAAAATATTGGGAAGTTACAGTGGATAAATTAAATCTAATTACCTATTAGATGTTCCCTTAGAGATTCAAAAGATTTGCAATGTTTCTTACAAATTCCGCATAAGGGTTCATGAACCGAGTGATAAGAAGTTCTCATATGCTCAACTAGGTGCCCCATTTTGTTGAATTGCCTGAAGCACGCAGCACACTTGTTCCTGCTTGTGTTGAAAAGCACCGGAACCAAAAAAAATTGATTCTTAATGCTTATTAGAAAATAAATTAAGCTAAATTAGGCAAAGTGATAGAGCTAGATTGTGAAAATGCATATATGTACTTATGTTTTGTGTGTGTGTGTGTGAAAAAGACACCATGAGATCGGAGCAATGCCTCGGTGTTTCTGAAGACTCCGTTCTGTGATCCATGATGGCTGTTGATTGAGCTGCAAGAATTCTTATTAACTAAGGAAGAAGGTAATTAAAATAAAATTTGAAAAAAAAAAAAAAAGAAACGAACTTGATGAAGGAGGTGAGTGTTGAAAGGTATTTATACAGGACGGAAGCAGAAAACTTACAACTTGAGCCTGAGATGATTCCTTCAGACCATTACTAGTTTGTTATTCTTCTGTAATTTCTACAAATTGAGCCTGGTTCCGTCATCCCAACATAGCACATTCGTAGTAATCCCGATGCTTGGGGGCCCACTAATGAACTAGAATATTTCTCTGGCTAATTGGCTTTGTGCTTCTCTGTGTGGATACACAAATATGGCCATAACTTTCCTCGAATTCTGACTGCTGCTAAGATTCCTTATGCATCGTAATCTTACCTAAGCATTTCATGTATAAGGTTGATTTCAAAGCATTTTCCCCATGCGAAGGGTCTCATATTGAGCACATATATAAACTATGATCAAACAAGAAATGCCACTCGATTTGCGAGTGTGTAGTTTTCCTTGTTAGGTTAATTTCCAAGCTGTAGATGATGTCCATGGATAACATTGTCAATCGTATGATTTTAAACTAAGGATATAATTCATCCGAAAGAGACCTGTACATGTCAAATAATACTGAAACAATAGAAGAGCCAGTTGTTGGCTGTTTCCGTCTCACATTTATTGCTTGTTTTTGTATTAGCTGCTATATATAATTTGTGATATATTGCCCTCAGCTAATAAATTCTTCAAGGACATGAATTTCACCATCCATGAAAACAAAATACATGCAGCATTATGTTGTATGCTCCTTTGGGATTGAAAGATTCGTTTAACAAGTAACTATCAACTTTGATTAAAGGAAACTTTTGGAATCTTTCAAGGATCACTTTTGCAAGTAATTATCAACTTTAATTAAAAGAGATAAGTAATTTTAATGTGATTTAAATTTTTCAATCCTACGTTTACGAAATAATAATATACTAAAATTTTAAAAATAATAAATACTAATAAATTTATACAAAAATAAAAACTTTATATTTATGTTATTATTGTTGTATTAAATCTTCTAAGTAAATTTATTTAGTAAAATCCCCTCACTTTGATGATGTTAAAATTTTTCAATTTATTCAGCAGGGACTTTTTAATAGATGTTGTTAAACTCTTTTCAATTAACAAAAATTTTTTTCTTGAGAAATATATTATTCATCTTCCAAAAAATTATATTAAAATGTCGTTACTACACTTAAAAGGAACAACTCTTTAAGTTTATCAAATCATAAATTACAATCCGTCAAGAAAAGCTTTGAAATAAATCAATCAATGTTGGCTATTCGCTATAACATGGTATAAACAAACTCAAGACAGCATCTTGTCCTCCTATCAAGTATGTGATTTGTAATTAATCAACAAAACTTAAGATTATGAAAATGTTTGCATGTCACAGGATATCCTCAAAAAATAATGTGAGCTCTCATCCAAAAATTTTTATATCTTTGGAGAAAGGTTTATAATTTCCTCTATATCTTTTGAGAATCTTCTCGAGAATTTATAATGAACCAGTATTTATACTAGAAAATCCTATCAGTATCTTCTCCCTATTAAGAACTTCCACAACTTTTACAAGAATCTGGATTTTATAGAATTAGGCACGATTTGCAAGATAAATCTTATCTTTTACTTTTTATCTCATAATATCTGGTCAAAGATTGCCATGTTTCTTGCTTTTTCTTTGCATCTATCATTAAGCATTCCCCTTCCAATCACCCCATTTAGTAAAAAGCTTTATTTGTCATCTAGTCAACTTTTAATCTTTCTTTGGATGAAAAAGCAGTACCAA
The DNA here is from genome assembly GCA_032401905.1 of Swietenia macrophylla. Taxonomy (NCBI): domain Eukaryota; kingdom Viridiplantae; phylum Streptophyta; class Magnoliopsida; order Sapindales; family Meliaceae; genus Swietenia; species Swietenia macrophylla. Next base: position 11,260,179 of record CP135579.1, on the reverse strand, counting down.
AGTGGCTGAGACGTGACTTAATACAGTAACCAGCAAATGTGCTTGATGTGGGGAAGTGAGCTACGGGACAAAGCAGTAAGAACTCAAAGGTTAATTTCCTCGCTTTCGGCAGAGGCATATTGTGTGTAAAATTGCAGATAAGGTTTTGGAACCATGATAATGGGAGCTTGAGTTTATCTCTTTGTCTCCAGGAGCTATCTATCCAGTTTTATATTCATTAAATACGATAAACTGAAATAGTTTTCACCTCTGAAACATATTGGAGATGTCAGCAAGACTCTCCTTTCTTGACTCTAAAAGGAGTCCAAGCAGATTCCCCATCCGTGCTTTGAAGATACCCAAAAGAAAAAAAGTTATACAAGAAAGAAATTCTTTTTCCTATGGATTATCGTCCACTACCACGCATGGTTCTACTCTACTCCATGGTCATCACTCTCATCTACGTCTCTATTACAGAAGTCAAACCAAACCAGGTTAACCTCTTTTTCATATGACAAAGATTTCTCTCTCTATCTCGCCACGGAATTATGTTCGTGCATTGGAACCAATTATGCTCAAAGGATATTGCATAGTTCCAGAAATTCCGTAGAGAGAGTTTCAGCACAGCCGAGGTGTCCCAAGTAATAATACTAGTAGCTATTTTAAGTTACCGTCTGAGCCTTCCAAATATTAAGCTAGTAGCATTAAGTTGATCAATTCCACTCACATACAAGATCTACCGTTTAACAAAATACACACAGACAAGATCTACCGTCTAACAAAATATAAATGCAGGATAAGCGAGGGAATTAAAAACAAGGACACTTGGTCAACCAGATACCATATTAAATTATCGCTTGTTTTAAAAATTTAAGTTAATAGGTAAGTACAAAAAATAATGTGAATCTCTGATTGTTGATGACAGTGATGCATAAGGCATTGTGCCCTGGATACATTTCTTTCATGATAATAAAAATTCTCTTTTATTACTTTGATGGAAACAGAATACGTGAGCTGAGTTGGGAATGTTTTATTGGAAGATGAATATGCAGAGGATCATGTATCTCTCTAAATAACATACACACGCTTTAAAAGAAAAAGGGTAAAGAGTTTGACGCTTTGAACATCGAAATGGTCAAAAGAAATGGCCATTTTCATTTTTCTTTTTCTTTCCAACTCAAAGTTTTTAGTGTCAATTAGCTTCTTGGGTTTGATGGGACTAAGGAATTTTCCGTGCCCAGTAAAGGAGTCAAAGTTTTTCTCTACACCAGAGAACAAGAATATAGTTTGCCTCATAGGTGTCTATCAACAATTGAAGCCACTTTTCGATGTTCAACAGCATGATGGGATAAAATTGGTCCATGCACACCTTATTGTTTGCTGTCCTCAACTTTTGTTAAATGTCACTGCTTTTCAAATTATCGTCGATACCACAGTTACAGCTATAAAGGAGTGGCTTATGCCATTTTAAGTTATAGCAGAATGCGATTGATGATGGAGCAATGTGCTTCATCCGGGATTGTGTACACGTCCTTTGAATGGATACTAAACAAGCAACTTTTGCAAAAAGGGAAGAAGATGGGGGCTATATCAACAAAATTCAAACATTGTTGTTTTTTTTTTTTTTTAACTCTTTACCACTTTACAAATTTCCAAAATGAACTACAACTATACATTTCTCCTCCTATCTAATCATTAATAAAATGTAATATAATAAATAAATAAAAGACCAAGAATATAATAATCATATCATAATTTTGAGATATAAAAGATACTTAATTGTTATAATAAATATAATTGAATTTTAATTCAATGAATTACTAATAAAACTCGAAAAAAAATCATTATTTTCGTTTGTATTTAATAACCATTGAGAACAAAAGGATGATTTATGTTAATAACATATGTTAGTAACAAACTCTTTTTTATTTCTCAAAATATGTTATGAAAGGAATTATTTTACTAAGAAATATGATTGAACTAGAAACTGTAGAAGAACAAGTTTCGAATACATTATGATCAAGTAATTTAGTTAGTATAATCAATAATAACTGTTGTTACAAATTTTTTGGTTCCAGCAATCACAAATTCTTTCAACTCCTCTATATCAAGTTCTTGATTCACACTTCTTGATTTCCTATTACATGGACTGTTCAGTTTCTCCTACTAAACAATTACTAATAAAGGTGCTAAGTTGTCTAGCGATAACCCAATGATATTTAGATCGAAAAAGTATTTAAAGGACAAAAGTAAGAGAAGGCTTGATCGCTCAATTTGGTAGTATCTATTTCTTTCGATGATTGATACTTTTTATAGATATTGAGCAAGCGATTATCCGGTGGTTATTACATTTCATAGGTGGTTATCTCGAATTAGTGGACGATTACTGCAATTTATGGGTGGTTATTCATTGCATTTAGCAAGCAATTATTATTTAGTTGTGTATTGTGGCCATCATGGCTCATTTTAGGTTCAGTGTTATGCAATCTTTAGCAAAAGATTCGATTGTAACCTTGGCCTAAATCAACACTATATATGGGTTCCTAATTTCATAATATTAGTATTAAACAGAGTAAAACTTTGGGCTTATGCCACAAATTCTAGAACTGAATGAATCCTCAATCTTAGTGTGTTCTCGGTCCTCGCATTAGACTGATTTCAAACCCGGCATCGGACTGATCTCGAGCGGACCTGGTATCGAACTGATCTAGAGTCTGGCATTAGATTGACCTCCAACAATAACAGCTTTTCATAATATAATGAGTAAGAAGAATATCTTTGAAAGTTATTTTGCTCAAAGTTATTTTATCTTTAATTACTGTTTAAACTCTCATAATGACAAAGTTATCTCCTGATAAGTTTAACTTTCTATGATGACATGAGCACCCCTAACAGCTGGGGGGCTGCAGCAACCACTCGATTTGATCATCAGACGCCTTGCAATATTGTAGATTCCGGCTTTCTCTCCCGTAAGCCACCATGATCTGATCCATTCTTGAGCAAAGATTCATATATATATATATAAATATATATATCATTCCTTTTCGAGCTCTTTGACTTTTATGCTAGGATTAAAGATAATTGTTCCAATTTGCCTTTTTCTCATTGATCATCTTCAACTTTCTTTGGAATGGAGAAGGAGGAGGAAGAATCTGTTTGAATTATTTGAAAACCTGGTCATGGAGATAACATCACATATATAGCCAAAACAATTTGATTCTTTTTGACAACCAAATACACAAAACACTCAAACAAAAAAAAAAAAAAATACAAGATGCCTTTGCTGACCAAGAATAGGAATTTTTATACGTACATAGTTTCTATTCTATTCAAATTACCAATATTTTATGGTTATATTCTGATAAAACATCAATCAAATTAATGATCTAGAATTATTTATCTTAATGAACAAATTTTGAGACAATTTTTTTTTTTTTACTGTGCTCTTTATACTTGACAAGAACAAATAAAAATCAAAAGAGTTGGCGTTAAGTTACAACCATACAGGAGGAAGGGGTAGGTATCATATTCTTTTCTAAAAATGGTCTAGTGGTTGTCACATAAGTATCATATTGATGAACTTATACTGTATGCTTTCTGGTATTAAAAAATAAAAAGAGAATATGAGTGGACGGTGTCGTTGTTGTTGCTGTTGAAGAAGAGACAGTTCTTCTTCTTCTTCTTCTTCTTCTTCTTAAATCGATGTCGATCGGTTGCAGTATCGTTATTAGATTACAAGTAATGGAATTGGTGGAGCACCTACCTCCTCCTCTCTTTATTTACTTATTTCCTAATTATTGGAATATGGAATCAAATCCACCTCGTATTTCTCTTACTGCAACAGCAAGAAAAAGCTTGTCATGTCTTCTTAATGTAGATGTCCTCATGTCCTGTTTTGTCCGTAACATAACCAAACAGTGTTAATCATTTGAGCTTGTCCATAACCTTTGCATTAGATTCTTCTTTTAGTTTATCACTTAAACAATGATACAGATACTGATTGCCTCCCCCTTTCTGTTAATTACAAACAAAGACATTCTGGTTGGAGTGTGAGTGAGTTTTCAACTATACACCACAGCAGCTCTGCCCATTGGGCCGCCATCCTCGTGGGCCAATATGGGTTTCATTATACTTGGTGGTATGATTCAAGACAAACAGAAAAGAAATAATTTAAATATATTACATAATTTTATTATATAAATATAAATTACTCATCCTACTCCAAACTTACATATAGATATATTATATATTTATTGATGATTATATATATATATATATATCAATTAACGTAGAATAAAAATATGTTTAAAATTTTAATTTTATAACTATTGAGAATATTCACGGTTGTTATGAAATAAAATTATTAATTATTAATTATAAATAGATAATAATTAATAAAATAAATTAATTATCAATTATAAATAGATAATAATTAATAAAATAAATTAATTATCAATTGAAGTCAGCCGTTTTTGCAAATAAGAGCATAAAAGTTCACTAATTTTTGTACAAAAAATAAATACTAATAAGTATATATTTGATGATAAAATATTAATAATTTTAAAATATAAAATTTACCGATAAACGCACGGAGTGAGCTTGGTTTCTTCCGTAATACTATTCTAGAAGATTATTATTATTATTATTATTATTATTATTGTTATCATTATTTAAAAAAAAGTTGATAGATTTTTTATCATTATCACCGTCATCGAAAAGAAAACAAAAAAAAAAAAGGGTTGATAGATTGATCTTTCCCTAGGCATCTGATGTACCCTTTTTGAAGATTGTGGGCCAGCAGCCGCTTTTGGGCCCACAGATTATTGTGCTATTACAGGACCACTTTGGGATTTAAAAAATATTCTGACATATAAATTAAGAAAAAAACAGCTGGGATGCGGGTGTATAGCTGGATAGGTCCACGTGGAACAGACCAATCATCACCATCAATCCTTTGCCACGTCGTAAAAGTCAAATAAAGTTTCACGGCCCCTTACTGCTGTCACCGTTTTCCAGCTGGAAGGCCGTTAATCGCGCCAATTTTCAACTTCGCGGCTAAAACCGTTGCAAACACCCCCCATGCCCCATCCCCCTCTCCGAAAAAATAAATATATAAATAAATAAATACAAATGTAATTAAAAAATAATTAATAATTAATAAATCATTCAATAAAAGTACACAATGACGTTTGGGATGTTGAATGGTGGGAGAGAAGTCGCCTTCCTTATTGCTTCAACAATCGTCTATCCAACCCCACACCTATACATACACTATCTGTATACGTATTTTTCTAATTATACTTTAATTGATTTCCCATTTTGTCCTTGCCATTTTTCTCATAATCCCAGGACTTTTTTTTTTTTAATCTTTTATTTTATTTTATTCTTTTTTGAATTCGACTCTATGTCCAGGCATACAGAGATAAATACACCGCACCACCTTCTATTTCTCTCTGTGTCTGTGCATAACCCCAGCAGAAGAGAGAATAAAAGAGTTAAATTTTGGCATTCTCTCCGCTGAAACAGAAAAAATAAGGTATGTTTGTTTCTATTTGTTCGCTATTGTTAGTTGATTCTTTTGTTGTGTGGCTTGTTTTGGATGTTTGACCATCAATGTTGAAGATAAGCTTTCCTCGTACTTTTAGAGGCCATTAAATTTATTGGATTTCAGTATCTTTTGGGTTATCTTTCCTATGAAAAAAAATCATCAAATGACTTCGTTCACAACTGGTTTGCAAGTGCAGAACTTGAGGGAAACTTAATATAAACATAGAGTCAACGTTTGTCTCTGGCTTAAACTTCGTGGTTTTGTGAAGATATTCGTTTTTGTTTTTTCAAGGCATGTGATGCATACTGTAGAAGTTTTATTTGCTCCTTTGTTGTTGGTATTTAGTACCATCTGTATCTTATTTGTGTTTCCATTTATTCATTCTCAGTGAAATGCCTGGACTAGCAATGGATGCATTTAACAGAGACAGCGGTGGAGTAGATGAAGCTAACAGAAGCCACATGGCGTATAAGGACGGTTTTATGCTGCAAAGGTCTCCAGGAAGTCCGCTGAGTCCACAGAGCCCTCGTAGTGATTCCATTGATCTAGCTATTGACAGCGTGGTTGAGATTTCTATCGAGCAGCTATATCACAATGTCTGTGAGATGCAGAGCTCTGATCAATCTCCATCAAGGAATAGCTATGGATCATATGGTGAGGAATCAAGGATTGATTCAGAGTTGCGTCATCTTGTTGGAGATATTGGAGGAGAGGAGATAACAAAAGAAGTGGTGGTGGAGAATAAAGAAGAGAGTAATTGTGGTGAATTTACTCCTAAGGATGCAAATGAGTCTTCTGATAAGAAGTTTGCAGAGAAGGATAAGAAACAGTCTGCAAATGGTAAGCAGAATTCTCACTCTCAGTTGAGTACTGAAGCATCAACAAAGTCAAATCCTAAGGGCAAATCTTCTCATGACAGGCCTCCAACTGATAAGAGGTATGAGACGAATAGAAGAAAACAAAATCATGCGTTCTCTGGGAAGAAGCAAAGACGTTTTGCTTCTTTAACAGCAAAATATCAGAATGGACAAGAGGATCCTCTTGAGGCAAGGTTAGATGATCCTGATCTTGGACCCTTTTTGCTCAAACAAACGAGAGAGATGATTTCTTCTGGTGCAAATCCCCAGAAAGCTCTTGAATTGGCTACTCGCGCTATGAAGTCATTTGAGTTATGCGCAAATGGGAGACCAAGTTTGGAACTAGTAATGAGTTTGCATGTTCTGGCAGCAATACACTGCAGTTTAGGCCAATACAATGAGGCAATTCCTGTTCTTGAGCGTTCGATTGAAATTCCAGTCATAGAGGATGGTCAAGACCATGCACTCGCTAAATTTGCTGGGTGCATGCAGTTAGGTGATACTTACGCAATGCTGGGTCAGATTGAGAACTCTATACTATGTTACACGGCAGGTTTGGAGATCCAAAGGCAAGTCTTGGGACAAACTGACCATCGAGTCGGTGAGACTTGTCGATATGTGGCTGAGGCTCATGTTCAGGCATTGCAGTTTGACGAGGCTGAGAAGATTTGTCAAATGGCTCTTGACATCCAGAGGGAGAATGGTTCTCCAGCTTCCATTGAAGAAGCAGCAGACAGGAGACTAATGGGACTTATCTGCGACTCAAAAGGAGATTATGAGGCTGCTCTTGAGCATTACGTTTTAGCAAGCATGGCTATGGCAGCCAATGGCCATGAAATAGATGTTGCTTCAATTGATTGCAGCATTGGAGATGCATATTTATCCTTGGCTAGATTTGATGAGGCAGTTTTTTCCTATCAGAAAGCACTAACCGTGTTTAAATCAGCTCAAGGAGAAAACCATCCAGCTGTTGCTTCAGTTTTTGTTCGTTTGGCTGATTTGTACCACAAGATAGGTAAGTTTAGGGACTCCAAGTCATACTGCGAAAATGCTCTCAAAATTTACGGAAAGCCGAAGCATGGCATCCCTCCCGAAGAGATTGCCAGTGGTCTAATAGATATTGCCGCCATTTATCAATCAATGAATGAATTGGATCGGTCACTCAAGTTACTCAAGAAGGCTTTGAAGATATATGAATACACGCCAGGTCAACAGAGTACAATTGCAGGAATTGAAGCCCAGATGGGAGTTATGTATTATATGGCAGGGAATTACTCTGATTCCTACAACACATTCAAAAGTGCCATTGCAAAGTTTCGGGCTAGTGGTGAGAAGAAGTCTGCCCTGTTTGGCATTGCTTTGAACCAAATGGGTCTCGCCTGTGTGCAACGTTATGCAATAAATGAGGCAGTTGATTTGTTTGAAGAAGCAAGAAGTATTTTGGAGAAGGAATATGGACCTTATCACCATGACACATTAGGGGTCTACAGCAATCTTGCTGGCACTTATGATGCAATGGGCAGGTACTATATTCTTTTATTCCCCTTATGTTCTGACAAAATTATTTCTTAATACATTGTTGGTTGCACTATAATCCTTTAACGATTCTTGAAATGCACATATCTTCTTTAGAGTTAGTTGTGATGCTTCTTGTGTCTCGTGAACTATCATATCACAGGATAGATGATGCAATTGAAATTTTGGAATATGTTGTTGGGATGAGAGAAGAGAAGCTTGGAACAGCAAATCCTGATGTTGAAGATGAGAAACGGAGGTTGGCGGAGTTGTTGAAAGAAGCAGGTAGAGTTCGGAACAGAAAATCCAGGTCACTAGTAACATTTCTCGACAACAACTCTCCGATTTTAAAAGAAGATGCCATTGAGGTATCATAGTCCTGAGATTATTGTACATATACACGATCCGTAAAATAAGTTTTCTAGAGTATTAGGCTGTTTGGCTTGTTTCTTAATTCTTGTTGGCGGATTTGGAAAGTAAAGAACAGCATGTCTTTAAGCAAGGGGAATTTGGTCTTAACAGTTCAATACAAGGTCAAAAGAAAGCTGCATTTATACTCCGTTGTTTATCAAATTGTTGAAATTCCTTTATCACATTCGTTTTGTATGCTTGACATGAAATTAATAAAAGGGTGGGACTTCGTTTTCTTTTGTTGGTAAACCATAGCTGCATGCAGCTGGAATATTTCTATCGCTCTACCAAATTTGATAAAGATACTCACCTTTAATGTCCTGTATGCCTCTACTATAGTCTGGCTTGTTTTGAACAAACTGTTGAGTATCACACTGGTATTTAATTCCGGCTATTTTGAGTATTTAGTCTTCCAATGACATGAGAAATTAGCTGCTATATCAAACTAGAACTAGGAGTATGCAGAACATTAGAAACTTGAATTATTTATTGACAGCAGCTGAGGAAGAAAGACAGCCTTCTCAAGGCACAAGAGTGAGAGAATTGATAGCTCGACAAAAATTAGTACTTCTTCACTACGCATCCTTCGCCCTTTCCCTGTTTTAGAAGTAATTTTGGTGGATATATGTTCAATGTAGAAGATCATGAATTGAGCAGTAGAAAAATCCATTAAAGATATTTAAAAAATCCATCAGATGGAAATTTGAATTGATTGAGACACAAGTACTTGAGCTTGTTCAAGGTCCCAAAACTCTTAAAACAATTATTTATCACAGGTTTTCTTTCTGCCCAGCTAATTTTTGGCATATGAAAAAACAATCTGTTACATCGTAATCACATCTCACTGGGTTGAAGGCAAGCCTGCTCGATTGAAACCGATGGTTCAGAGAAGGAGCCGTTGAGAATGTGACTAGCAATCCATTGGTTTGCCGCCTCTGTGTAGTGTATTCCATCCCAGCTAATGTGCATTGATGGATGATCACATGGATTTCCATAAACTGTTCCATTCACTACAGCCCTTTTCCCGCAATCAATATGGTATCCATAGTAACTACCACAGCAGAAATTCATTGGATCCACAAAGCCTGCGTGCCACCATCATGCTATTACATTTAGATATGCCCTGTCATAAATAATGTAAGGTCCATTATAGGTTCTGAAAATGATTAATTGACTTTACCTTGATTCTTTGCATTGCTAATGAGAGCATATTTAACTGAATATATGTCAACATATGTGAATGCTGCATGTGGAAGTTGCAGCCTCAGCTGGGATACTCTGTCCTCAAGCTGCCTGTTGAATTTTTGAACCACTTCATTTTGAGGCTTTACACACCCACTTTGATCTAGATTATTAGGCTTCGATTGGTCATATATTACGCTATACGGCAAGCACCCAAGTGGCCCCATGTTATGTATCCAAAATAATCTTGCCCCTTCCTTGTGTAGTAGCTGAGACATGAACGGGGACGGGTATTGGCATTATCAGTATAAATTAAGTAGCTTGATCATACTGAACAAACGTTGTCACTTACCTGCACTGCTTGGGAGAAATTGTTCAGGATATTAGGAATAGATGCTCGAACTTTTTCCTCATTCGTGTGTTGAAAACCATAGGCAAGATCATTATGTCCAATATCAAATGTATACAATGCCTTGGAGAAGTCCCTAGGCCTTGGGAGATAGCTCTTGAAGGGTGGGGTTCTTCCTAGTGCCAAAATTCACCAAACAAATTGTCACAAGTCAAACTAAGAAGGATGATTATTGTCTTCAAGCACCTTCATTTGAGAATAGAAGCTTAATCACCATAGGCAAATATTATGACAAATGCACGTATATACCTTATTTATTGTAACCATTAACATAATTATCATTTCAAAATGAAACAACCTTATAGAATTGTCTAAAATTATCTCATGGATGGCACATGTCGTGACATACTTGCATATGTGAACAGAACACTACAAGAGAAGAGAAGAAAGAGACTGACTGTTGGAACTGAGTTTATCGTATAAAGCCACGGTGCGAGACTTGAATTGGACAAACTGGGAAATTTGAATGCCAAGATCAAATGGACTATAACCACCAGGACAAATAGATGAACCTGCTGTTGCAAAATTTGCACCATGTCTGAAATTCGCCCCAATTGAGTCCGGGTATGCACTCAGGTATGGTAACTTCAATTTCTCAGCTGCACCAGAAACCAAATAATAAAAACGAATAACGAAAATAGTTGTACAAACAAATGGTAGCCAAGCAGAAATCAATTTCTCAGCTACTACCACTAAGTGGAGCAAGAAAATTACAAGTATCAAATAACAAACTGCTTTACCTATAAAATCTATGATGAGACGGCCGTCACAATATCTTCCAGAAGGATGCCCAAAGAAAGTTTCACCATTCGGCGGAAGAACCTCTGTCATTGCAGCAGATTTTCCTCCGGTGTCCGAATTTGAGTCACCGAAATTATATATAGCCGGAAACCCACATCCCTTTAAACCAGTGCCACCCATCACCGCCGTTGATCCTCCAACCAACACCAAAACCAGAAACAGAGACGAGTACTTTAGCCTTGCAGACTCCATTGTTGGCTAAGCTAAGTAAAGACAGAGAAACATACTAGTACCGGTGCCACGAAGAAAGAAGTTTCCCTTTATAAACTGATGGAAAAGAGACAAATGTTGCGTTGTTAGACATTGAAATGGCTGCCTTGCTTTGTCTTGGTCCTTTTCGAATTACAGAGAGGACCCCTTCAGAATCATGACATGGCTCCAAAGACCGAAAGGTAAAATTTTGGACAGATTTGTATTATTGTATACATGTTTTAAAATATTTTTTTTTTTAAATAATCTTATTTTCAAAATTTTTTACATAAATAATTAATTTTTTAAAAAAAAATTTAAATAATTAATTTTTCTTCTTTTTAAATATTTAATTTCCACGTAATCACTTCCAATAAAATCAAACTCATTATTAGTGTTAGCCAGTGACAATTACCACTAGTGCACCACAGTGCACTAGCGGCTATTTAATTGCCACTAAATCAATATTCAGATTCTCAAATCTTATTATTTTATTAAATAAAATAAGAAGATTTGAAAAAAGAAAAAAAGGGAAGAGAAGAAAAACATAATAAATGGTAATTACTGTGATAATAGTATCCAGATGTTCTGTTTGTGAGGGTGTCATGCATCAGATTAGAGAGAGGAAAAAGCTCTTGACACCATCAAATTTTCAAATATAGCATACAAACTACCATTGATGGAAGTTTAACAGTTGGTGCTTGAAGTAGGTGTTCAGATAAAAGGAATTGCTGAAAATTAAAACGAGATAAGCAGTTTCCTATGAGTTCATAGAAAGCAGTTATTAACTTTTCTCTGCTTTGTGGTGTAACTGTATAAATATTCAACTCATCACTAGCAATATGGTTCATCTTACAGATCTGTTCACTGATAGTTAACACCATCAATCACCCATATGATGAATTAAATGATGACTTAAAACTATGTCCAAGAATCAGGATTGTGAAGACAGAAGTCAACTAGTCAACTGCCGAACCTGTGCAAATAAGTAAATAACATAATGTATGTCCAATAAGAAAAAAATCCCATAAACATGCCACATGTGTACCAAATATAAACTGTCACCATTCAAATCTCAAATCACAGATTTTGAGAAAAAGAAAGAACGAATGCAGTTTATCCCAAGGTTTCTGATACGCTGTAAGGAACATTTCAGGTCTTGGCAGATTCATGTGTTGAAAAGTAATTAAGAGTACCCCATAAGCAAATTTTGGCAGAAGTATTGAGAAGCAGACCTTGCACTTCCTAACAAACCGGCAGCTTGTGCAATTGTCTCGAACTCCAAGTGCTATTTACACGTGAGAAAGAGACAATAATTGTTGGTAGCCTTTTACTTTCCTCAACGTGTGGAAAATCAATCGTGTAGTGAAGCCCACGGCTTTCATGCCTGGCAAGTGCACTGCTCACCACCAGCTTTGCACAACAAAGAAGGTTCCTCATTTCACAAACCTCAAGGCCCACAAATGTCTGCTTCCATCCATGCTCAAACAAGTATGCCTCCTATTCAGCCACCAACTCAGCAATTGTTCGCTCTGCAGTTCTTAGCCTTGTTGTAGACCGAATGACTCCCGCATACTTCCACATGATTGATTGCAGTTCTTTCCTCACTTTCCTGGTTGTCCTCAAAATACTGTGCAATACATCACTCTTGAGTGACTTTGGCACAACTGGTCGGCACCAATTTGAAGCACTGAGATTAAGGTTAGATCTCTTCATATGATCAATTGTGCGCTGGACAGCTCTTCGTGCAAAAACTAATGCCTCAAGCAATGAATTGCTAGCCAGTCGATTTGCTCCATGCAAACCTGTGCATGCAACCTCACCAGCCACATACAGGCCCCACAAATTTGTCTCACCCTGAAGCCCAGTGCGAACTCCCCCACACATGTAATGTGCAGCAGGGACCACAGGGATTGGCTGGCGGGTAATGTCCAGGCCATACTTGAGGCATTCAGCGGCCATGTTGGGAAAGTGGGATAGTATCTTTTCTCTGGGTTTGTGACTTACATCAAAAGCACATACTTCTCGTTACGCTTTTTAAGCTGATCATCTATACTTCTTGCCGCCATATCCCTAGGAGCAAGCTCAGATCTCTCACCATAGAGAGGCATGAACCGCTCCATGCCTAAATTTTAAGGGATGCCTCCATCACCCCTGACAGCTTCAGTGACAAGAAATGCATTCTCACCCTAGATAACTTCCCTAATATTGTCATTTACCATTGAAAAATTAGCTACAATTTGTTCCTAATTCCTTATTGTAAACAGATGAAATGAATCTATCTATTTTATTGCCTCCCAGCAGGATCTTTTCAGAAGCATTGAAATTAAGTTATAGTACCACTCTGACAATAACAATATAGTTTGGCACACCATCCAAAAAGTGGATTTATGCAATTCATATCCTCTGACATTGAAATTTCAGTTTCAGATATCCCAAACTCCCATTTAAGGTGCAGTTATAGACTACCACTCATTAGGCCCTGCAACTTTTCTGCTACAAAAAGTATGGCACAGTGGTGACAAAGAGAGTCAATTTTCTCAACATGATGACAATTCACTTTCTTCATGTTGGAAATCACCGCTTGAGCTCGGTGGGCAATAGCCATCCCATCTCTGGTAGCTATCTATAAGAACAGAAGAAGATAGATTGATGAAGCAGTTGGACAAGGAGTATACTTGTGATCAACATGTGTAATTATCGATAGTACATACACTAGAAAACAAAATAATGAATACAAGTGAGTGAAAAGCACAAAAAAAAAAAAATGAATAAATATGAAGATATAAGAGAGACAATACAACTTCTTATTTACATATTCGCTTATTCATATCCACTAGCTTAGCAGGTAAAATATGATGCAGGTGTACAAGATATGATGTAAAAGTAAATGACAAAAAAATTTATAAATAAGAAAATATATGAGACATAATACAAGTTATTCAAATATTCACTTGTGGATGCCAGATAGCTTAGCTTGTAAGATATCTTGTAGATGTACACTTTGCATAATCACTTAACCAATATAAGATTATTATTCACTTAATCACTTGCAAAACAGCGTATCATTTGATGGCTAAAATGGTCAAATCCTAGACTTCAAGATAGAATAGATGTAGGAAATAAAATTTCCTGTTATACCTAAAGAAACAAAACAGCGTATCGTTTCAGCATTCATTTGCATCGGGACATTCAAGCCACAATGTCAGCTCAAAATATAAGAAGAATAAATGAAGGACTTCAATAATTTCATTGATTCATCAAATCTCAGTGAATTAAGTAAACACTACATAAAATCTATTGATCCTCTTAAAGATCATTCACCGAAAGCCTAACGATAAAAGAGTATGTGAGGTACAACATGGGGCTTTACAAAGAAAACAAGGACAAAAGTGAACCTGAGAAGTAAGCAGATCTATTGCAAAGTGGTGTTCAAACACAGAGATATTAGGGTCATTGTCAACAGCCCCAACAGAGCCCGCTCGATCTCCCTTCCAGTCATATCAGCCGCATGAACAATTCTGTGATGGGAGTGTCCCCCTTCCCTAGCTAGGTGCAAGTTTCCATCCTCCTCATGATCAAATGTTGCACCCATAGCAATTAATTCTCTTATTCTCTCAGGTCCTTCTACACAGACAAACTGGACAATAAACCACAATTGTATAAAGACTTAATAACAAAGCAAAAAATGATCACGATTCACTATCAAACAATTAAAAGGTTAACACAATCTAAGTACATCTACATGAGCACAACCATGCATGTTTGATTTTCAAAACTCAGCATTTATTGATTGAAATTTTATATACGACATATATGTCCCTTTTAGGGCATTGATGTAAATTATGCGAAACAAAAATAAGACAGGTTGAAAATGTGCGGCACAGGACATCATTGCAATCTACTCCTTAAAGATAATGGACTACACTTAAGTCCTCCTTCAATGCAAGCACAATACAAGACAATGTAGATTGTATACAAATTATAAGTTGCTTGTCAATTAGAATTACTTTCTAGTCACTCACAGTTAAATATGTGATAAGGAATCAGGATTCATAAACAAATGATACTGTAAAGCATAATTATTAGTCCTGAAACTCACTCTGACAGTCTCCTTATCACATAAATAAGCCCCCACAACAATAGTGTCCTGCATGTGACTCTCTACAGAATCTACAAGGCACAGCACTGCACTATCGCCACCCCACATAGTTTGTGTTGCTCTCGTGAGGCTCTGCCTTTGTGATCATGGCAACAGATCCACATTTAGCAACTTCAAGAGCATAGCGGAGACCAGCAACTCCACTCCCAATAACAGCAAAATCAAAATGCTTTGTAGAACCACCTTGAAGGCGAGACGATACAGAAATTGTTTTGAGAGACTTCCTATTCTCACTCACTGGTAACAAATTACACCTCTGGAGCTGTAAAACCTTGGACACCCTATGTGACCTGGAAGATTTTACAAGAATAAAGACAGGTAAGAAGCATAACCATGAGCTAAAAGTATGGAAAACTTACTTCGATATATTTGTAGTCAAATGATAAATATCTTCCCGTTGCCATAAGAACTGCATTCTTACACTGGACAATAAGTTTGCTATTATAATTTGAGAAAAATGAAGCACGTTTAACATCCTATTTCCCAGAAGGCAGCATGCCTGAACATACAGAAACAATGACAAAATATGCATAATTGTGCTAAAAGTACAAATTTGGAGACAATTCACAGTCATTCATTTCCATGGCATATTTCTCCAGAACCAACCTTGCTGAATATAAATGTTTGAGGGTGTTGGTGCGGTGTGTGTGTGTCCAACTTTAATAATGAAATTGCTGATAGCCACAAAGCATTGTGTCTTTTGCATGAAAGTTAAGTTCCAATCAGTACTATTAGGTTGGGGGAGAAGTTACCCAACCTCAACCAAGAACTCCTTTTAGCTACATGGAAACTTTTTTTTTCCTGATAAATGGTTGAAATTCCGAACAATAATGAGTTCAGTACGTTCAAAACATCAAAACAAATTATATGGGCAATTTAATATTAATACGAAGACTTTTATTAAATACCACGATAGCTCTCTATGTAGGCATCTATTAAGTCTCAAACCGGAAATCCAAAAAGCTTGTCGGCAACCTAGTGCCTTGCAGCCAATCACTCCATAATGCAGATTGCCACTTCCGGCAGCTATACCAGTTGCCATTGCAATCTTTCTGCTATATGACAATGATTTTAAACAAAACAAAATCAAAAGAACTCTTATAGAAATTTAACAAGAAAAATCTACTTAAGTCATAGAAAATTTCTATGACTAACAAAGTTTTAACTAAAAGTCACCAACAAAGATAAAAGCAAAAAGAGCGTAATACTAAAATAAGTTAAAATTCACCAACAAAGATAATAGCGAAAAGGCCATAACACAACGGTAGGTAGCTTCATGCATAATCCCTGTTTTCAAATTTTCTCCAGTAATTGCAAAACGCCTGCCCAGGACAATGTTTTAAGCTTTACAGATTGTTCTGGTCAGTAAAAGAATCTACATGCTATGTCACTATCAATTGTACAAACTATACCATCCATAACTGGGAAAACTAACTCAACTAATAAAAGAAATAAAATCTATAATATAGACATAAATAAATGACAGAGAGAAGGAACCAAACAAAGACAAATGAGAACGCCAATATAAAGCGAAAGAAACATTAAAGATGGAAAGAGAAACATAAATCAAGCAGTTGGGTCGCGGAAAACAGGTACAAAGGTTGTTGTTTCTGGTCGTTGCAGGTATTGTTCGAGGTTTGAAACTTTTCCCAGTAAAAATTTGTTGGAACAAACGTATCTTAACTGAATTCTATCAAAACCGAACAGACAGAGATTGGAACTTGCAAGAATATTTAACGTTGACTATCAGGAAATCTGAAAATGAAATGGAACAGAAAATGATGATGCAATTTAGTTTAGAAGATAATAATATTCATTTAAGGAACGGTAAAGAGAGAAGTCCATATCCCCGAGAGGCCACTCCCAAGTTTTGTTCACTTTCTTTTTCTTGCACCTGTCCCTGAACAATTGTCATAACCCGTGCCATCCTTTCTCTGAGGGCGCCCGTCGCCTTCTTTTCAATCTTCCATTTATTTTATTCATTTATTTTACTCTTTTTCTAGTTATTTTTTGCCTTTTGTACATCATTTGTCAACAACAATATTCAATATTAGATTAAGACTTTAACAATTAACGAATGGCGAATTTTAGAAAGAATTAACCCTCTCTCTAATTAAGTTTAGTAAATTAATTCCAAAGTTATGGCAAGGATGTTGCCCATGCACTCAAAAGTAGAGAAGTCAATTTTGTAAAGGGTCAAAAAGAAGAGTCTCACCTCACAGAAAACAAGCCAACAACCCACTATCGTTTCATGAACCACTAGACCATAATCTTCAAAGAGTGACCAATAACCACCCATGCCTTCCAATATGAACGAACTAACAACACTTATTAAATTAAATTAAAATAATCGGCAAAACATTCACAAAATTAAGTTGTCATTATCGTTGGGTCTTTGTCTTTGGTCCATAAACCAACTTTTGGGCTGCTTCTTGGGTCCATTCTAGGTGACTTTTTTGTTCCTATTGTTTTCTCTACTCTACTATTCTTTTTCCTTATTTATAATTATTTTTTATTTAGTAGTTCAAAATTTTGTTCATAATTAAGAGATTTTCTAAGAATTAATTGTGTGGATTTGGTACCACTAACAACTAACCAAAATAAATAAATAAATAAATAAAACAGTCTTATTTTATCAGTTATAGTAACATAGTAGAACCCAAAAATAATTTATCCAAACGGGGTTTCTTTTTGAGAAGCCAAGGCATGTTCATTCACCCACGCATGTTATGTTATTAAAGTCCATGCAAATCACGTGACATGCCCAAATCACCATTCTGGGCTTGTTAATTCAGGCCCACAAAGGGACTAAAGCCCATCATCTAAGACTCAAGTTTCAAGTCTGATATATCAGTTAATTCGTCCCGAATATTAAACGGTTTTATTGACAAAACGCCGTTCCCCTATTCTTTATGCGAGGACAGTGCCACGTCACTGAAATAGTTCTATGTTGTTGGGAGAGGGAGTTGAAACCGTCGTGGAGGTAAGGAGGGAGATGCGCGAGCGAAGTTTTAGCTCTGGTTTAGGGTAGCCATAGCCATAACGATAACCACCACAATCTTTTTTCCTTCGTATATATTTCATTTGTTGACTTTCATTTCAAGTTCGTCAATTCACATTGAAACAGCTTTAAAAAAATGGGAAATTGGATGAACAAAGAACCTCCGCCGCCGATGGTGCTCGTCCCGCCTCTCTTCGATTTCCCCCCTCTCGCCGCCCGTACCAGGTTTCACTTCAATTCTTGTTTCTAGCGCTAAATTTTAGGTCAAAAGTTGAGTATTGAACCATTGAGGCGATGCAGGATGTTGGAGTCGTCTTATAATATGTTGTTCGGAAAGCTAGCTTTGAAGTGTCTTTTCGACGATTATTTTGATGAAGCTAGGCATTTTAACACCAGAATTATGTTGAAGCCCATTGATGATCCTCATGTCGATTTGATTGCAACTGTACCCATCAATTCTTTGAAACTTTTTCATTTTTCTCTATACTTGCTAGTTGTTACATTCTTGTCTTATATACGATTGATTTGATTAATTTTCTTGTTTGATATGATTAGGTTTCGGGTCCGCTTGATAATAAGCCTGAGGAGAAAATTGTCGGAAATGCAATATTTCGCTGGCAAAAGTATGCTACTTTTCTTAGGTTGGCTTTGCTGTGCAAAGCAATGAGTGGTGGAGCTGTTATTGAACTATGAATTCTGATGCTTGCTGATGTGAACAGGGATTTGGATGATCCTCACACTTTCATGGACCTTTCCGTATCAAACTCTGATCGGTAAGGAAACATTTATGTCAAATAAAAGTTTTGCATTCATGTATTTAGTTGCTTGCTTGCATGCTTCAAGAGACATTATTCTCTAAATATTGCTTGGTATGCTGTTGCTTAGTGTTTTACAGATGAGGTCTTGTGCTTACTATCCAAAATGGAGATTTGGAGCATTTGGTGTCTTTCCAATACTGTTGAAGAAAAGGTGCATCTTTGTAATCTCATTAGGAGTCTTGGGCTAGTTGGTATACACACTTACTACTTATAAAATGCATTCTCCTCGACAAAGCTGAATATGCTTTGCAGAATATCTTCTGAAGATTACGGTGTCATGGGATTGCGATATGGATCAGAAAGTTTGTCATTTGGAGCCATGCTTATGCCGTTTGCCTGTATGTGACATGAATTTGTGTAATTGAGTTTCTTTCTTGTAAACATTTGGGATCTGTAGGTTATTATGGGTATTCTGCTATCACTGCTGTATCATTGTCATGTTATCAACGTTTGTTCATTAATGCTCTGCTTGATATATATTATAGCCCTACTTATAAATCTATCCAGGCATTGTTATTCTTGCACTGCATAGGGGTTTGTCATAGGCAGGTCAGTGGCAAAGTCTGGAATGGTTCTATTTTATTTGAAAGGTTTGCATTCGAAACTAGCATCAGACCTGCAAAATTCACATACATTACAAGACCTTCACTATGAATATAATTCACCTTCAGTTTCCTCACCCCTGTCCAATTTCCACTTTTCCAATTAAACATTACCTCCTTTACCTCGTGTTTGCCTACACTAAAATAAGAGATAGCGAAGTTTTCATACTTATTTGCATTATCATGAAAATTTATGAGATTTTGGCAATTGACTAATGAGATGAACTCTTTGCAGTGAAAGATGAGGTCCCTAAGAGTGCATGGTTCATAAGCAAGGTGGGAAGGCTTACTGTTGGAGTGCAGTATGAGCCACAGTGTAAGTTTCACATTTGTTACCTTTTTTCTTTTTGCAGTACTTTAAGGTCGGTTCATTGCATTATTTTGCTAAATTACTGATTCATTTCTTATAGTTGAAAAATCATCTCTTTGATCTTGAATAAATTTAGTTGTCTTCTCTCTGGTTCTATATCTTAAAAATATATATTTAAAAACTCAGAAACCCTTGTTTGTTTATCCCTCCTTTTCTGAGATACACACACTTTGTTTAGCTTTGTTTTATGGGAATGCCTTGGTTAATTGGTAAGAGTTCCTTCGAATATGAATTGGGTGAATGATCCCACTGAAACTACTAGTGTGGAGAAGTTTGTTGCGCTTGAAGGGTGTGATGGAATCTCAATGATGATGGTGGTACTGAGCAATGAGTATGCAGCAAAAACTGTGAAGCAATGATTACACTGGTAAATTGAATGATTATGGTTGGTATTGAAATCCTTAGATTGTTGGGATGCTTCTGTGTTCTGTTTTTGATCCTAGTAGAGTGTGGCTCCATCATATAGTTTACAAGTAAATTTTTGAAGTAATTTGATTGTTGATGCTTACAATTGTAGTTTTGACATATCATGTAAATAATTAATTTTCAAAGAAACAAATATTACAAAAAGCATATGCAAAATGAAAGAAAGGATAATAAAAGAGGACTACCAAAACTGTGTACAGGTTAGTAGTTTAGAATAGGTAAATGACTCTTTCATTAGTGATATTTATCATCTGTATGCACAATACAAACTTCTCCTTTCTCCATCTCTAGTATGACAATCTATGCTGGCATCATAACATGGAGAAACAGTATTGATCATTATGATAGACCATGAAATACTTGCTTCATTACTAGGATACTTCATTCAAAAGTGTTTCTTATCATTCACCTTGTTGAATCTTTTGGTAGATGGAGGCAAAGAAGACGCAAAATATAAAAACTTAATGAATTGGAGTTGCGCAATTGGCTATGGATTGGGATCAAGCAGCCCATTGAGCCCTTCCTTCAATTTTGGCCTTGAGCTTGCTAAAAGTTCACAGGTTAGTCTTCTTAATGTTTAATTTATTTGTAGATCTGCATTTTCTCCTGATTATTTGGTAGTGATTCTTTGTATAGGATGGATGACTGATCTTTTATTCAGCCTTTAAGTTTGTCATATGCATTTCACGAAGCTCTATGGTGGATAGTTCAATTATTCCAACTTCTATTTTCCATTGCTTAAGTAGATTTCTTCTCCTGCTTATGCCTTACATTAGGGCATTTTTTCATATGAAACAAATAAACTTAAATTAATAAAAGCAAAAAGATAAGGAATACATAAAGAGGACTGGATAACCATATATAAACTGAAGAGAGGAACCCCTAATAATCAAAAAATATTACTTCAGGGCTATTTTAATTATTCATCTTGGATGTGAGATGTGAGGCTACAGTGAATGAATATGTGAGCCAGCAGCATATTCCTTGGAAAGACTTTGGATTTGAAGTGTTTCATTACCTGTTTTATAGAGTTATTTTGTTGACATTGGCTCTGGTCACAAAACATGACATTTTGTTGAAAATTTAGAGTCAGTTTTTTTTCTTTTTTTTTTTTTTTTTTGTGGGGCATAGGGTGATATTTTAAACGTTCACTCTGAACAAAGACTCACAAACAGTTTATTTTAGCATGTGTGATTAGAGTGCAAGTAGAAATTATGTGGGTGAGGGTATGGACTTCAACCTTGATTTCATTCATGTACCATAATGATCTGTTTTCAGCTGCACATGAAAGAAAATTTTCCTTACAATGATAGGATCTGAAACAAATTTTCTATATGATCATTATTTTTCCTTTTTGAGATGATGTAACAGTGACAGATGCTAAAAAAAATTTTAATATTGAAATCAGTATTTAATTTTGGATTCACCTACTGAATATGCATTCTACTGGTTTTCCTGTAGTTTCCAAAAATTCATGTCAATTAACCGCATATGTTCATTGCTGTTTCCTAACATTGGTTGGCAAAGTTTCAAAAGATTTATCATTTACTTTCAAGTGAATATTTACAACAATTTTCAACTGCAGTTCATTGCCTCATTCTATCAACACGTGGTTGTCCAAAGACGGGTATGCTTCCTTGTTTTTAGCCATGAAATTTCACTGGATCTCTGTTTTGATTTATGTATCTATTTTAGTGAGTTGATGCTTATTGTTTTATCATAACATATGACATGAGACAATTGTTGAATTCTATTGGGTTTTTGTAATACCCACAGTCCAAGAATGCATGATGGCTGTCTTGCTATTAATCTATTTCTGGAATTCCATTTCTTGATTTGGTAAGTAGATCAACCAAATCTTTGCATGGGCTTGTACATAATACCCCTTCGGTCAGGCTACTTGTTTTCCTTTGCTGAATTAAAGACATATTATTGTAATTTAGCATGAACAAGTGCTCTGGACTCAGGATTCTGACACCTAGCCAAGGTGTTGAAGTAGTTGCATCACATCCACCTACACATTTCAGGATACAAATACAATATATGTAGTTTGATAATGGGGTTTCTATTCATTTATTTATGAAGTTCAGAAAATTTCATAACAACATAAATTTGAAAAGATCTCGACTCTATCTTTATAGATTACAAGATACAGGCAGAAGAGGCATAGGTTGTCGCAAAGTGTATTTTTGACTTCTGCCATCACTACATTGTTTGCTCTACATTGTAAAAATAGATATTGGCTGAAATTCATTTGAATTCTCATTTTAATTGAATTATCTGCAAATATATTTTGGAATGCAATATATTTGATTAAGGTAGAGAAGGAATAAAAGTTTATCATATCATGTTCTGAGTCTCTTTTTAGAAGTGAAATTGCTGCATTAAACTGTTATATTATTTGAGAAGAAGAGATTCACATACATTTTTCTAAAATACTGGAATTAAGGACTTTTGCATTTAAACTTAGCTTGGTTTTGTAATTTGAAATGCGTATAATCTCAAAGTAGTACTTAAATTAGATGATCTTACTCATACAAAGCTGGTCCATTTGATGCCATGTCGTTAGAAGTCTATGTTTAGTCTGATGGAGCATAACTATGATTCTTGCTAGCTTTTTCCATTGGTACCCTAGATATTTGTTCTCTGACCTAATTTTGCAATTTGGTGCTGACAAATTTTTGAAACTTCAACTAAACAGGTAAAGAATCCTCTTGAAGAAAATGAAATTGTTGGAATTACAAATTATATTGACTTTGGCTTTGAGTTGCAGACAAGGTATTCCAAGTTATAATATTAGTTTATAACCAAGTTATTGATATCTGATTTTAATACAATCATGTTGTAAAGGGTTGATGATGCCACAACAGCAAACAGTATTCCAGAGTCATCCTTTGAGGTGGCTGCATCCTGGCAAGCCAATAAAAATTTCTTACTGAAGGTAGTATATCAAATCTTGTGCTTTTAGGTATGGATTACATCAGGTTCAATGAACAACTGCATTTCTTCTTTGCAGGGAAAGGCAGGACCTCTCAGCTCATCAGTAGCACTGGCATTTAAGTCATGGTGGAAACCTTCTTTCACTTTCAGCATTTCGGGTATCTCTAGTTCATAGATTCTTTCAATCTTTCATTCCTTCTCTTCAAGCTTCCCTTTAATGGCTGGAATTCTAGCATGTAAATTACCCTTTAGTATAAGCTGTTAAGCTTAAGCAACTAAGGAAAATTATTTTTTATCATATCCAACATGTCTCCGGAAATTTACCAATATTTTCCAATAGGCCTTAAGCCTTCCTCTTAACTTCACCTACATTTCCAGGAAACCCTTGTAGGGATTCTCATGGTCTTCCTACAGTCTCTTTGAGAATGTATGCAGTGTGTGGATGGGTGTGATTGTTCTCTTTAGTATGTTTTCTACATAATGCAACAATACAGATGGTTGGAGAAATAACATAACCTAAATTGCATTGGTAATGCATTTGAGGGAGCTTCAAAGAAATATGGAAATTGAATATTTTTATTTTTCATTTTAGTTTGCATGGCCTCAGCTGAATCAATGTAAATTCCTAGGGGTCATCACAATATATGATCAATGATGATAAAAGATCATGTAAGTGATATCTTCTGTGAATCTAATTAGGGGATCTCCCACATAATATGAAATTCTTAATTGCTGTGAAAACAAGAGGGGAATGCTCCAATAATTAGCAAAAAAGAGTAGAACTAATGTTTTGTGCTTAATAGGAAATTTTGTTTTGAAATGTGGCAAGGTTCATATGTACATGATGCGATGAGGAAATTGTTTGTGAAAGATGAAAATGATGAATGCAGCCAAGGAATTATCAATTTGCATTCAGGAAGTTAACATCCTCAATTTGATTTAGAATCAGCCCGTGTAATGTAGATTGGCTTTGCTCATTACAACTGAATGCATATGATAAGCTTCATTCAGTTGTTTAATCCCCCAAATAAAGTGGTAAATAAGCATTGTCTTGCAGCTACTAGAGATCGCACTTTGGGAAAGACAGCTTATGGATTTGGCATCCGTGTTGAAAATCTTAGAGAAGCCAGGTACATTTGTTTGTTTCTTGTTCTCTTTCCATTATCTGTTCACTAATAATCAGTGGGTTGTGGTGATTAGCCAACTGGTTCGAGAATGTGTACAAGCAGCGTGTTCCTTCAATTTAGTAATATGTACTATCTACATTTCTGAGGCAAAGCTATTTCTGACATTTTACATGGGTAAAACTTCGTTTCTTGCAGTTATCAAAGAGCTGATCCAAATTTTGTAATGCTGACACCAAGCAAAGAGCACCTGGCAGAGGGCACCGTTTGGGAACTTGGCAATAGACCCATGCTACAATCGGATGTAAATTCTGGAAATTTTGATGGATTACCCAAGGAATTAAGGCCCTTAGGAAAAATCTTGTAATCTTATTTACTTATCTTTTTCTTAAGAAAATTTTGTTACAGAAGGACTCTCTTAGTTGAGCGTTCAAGCTTCATAAGCTTCAACATTTTTTTAATCCTGCAACAGAGGCACTAAGATTCTCAAATCTTGTGAAAAATGCTGAACTTGGATTGCAAACCATGGTTACCTGAAGAAATGTTTTGCCCTTTGCGAAGATTTAATATTTTTTTTTTCTGGATCTTTTGTGAAGTGGCAGTATATTTTTATAATCGTATTATATTATATTTATATCGTTTTAAAAAAATTTTATTAAATTTAATTTATTTAATAATTATGATAAAAAATAAAAAATTTAATTTAAAATAATTATTATTTGATCATGGTCTCTTGTTTATTTGGTATGGACTATTGCTTACATTATAATTTGGGGCAAAAATGAGGCTATCCACAGAGCTGACGACTTGATAAAAAGATAACCAATAGCAGCAGCGAGCGAATGGGGCCCAGACAACGGCAGAAGGTTTATCAATTATCACCATAATCCCGTCCAATAAGCTCCAAAGCAGAAAAGAAAATGGCTTCCTCACCCATTTCTACTAGTACCATCTTCTGTCCCTCCCCATTTTCTCGCTTTCCAAACAGAAATCTACAGCCAGCGTTCAACAACTTTGCTCTCGTTAAATCGTCTCCTCTCCGCACATCCACCACCAACGCTTTCAATTGCTGCAACTCTCGAACCGGAACAGCCACCACGGAAAGTCACTCTCACTCAACTGTCTCCAAACTTCTCATAATTACGAAGCCATCATCACTGTCTTCGGCATTAGAATCACTCTTCATTGTCTGCAGTTCAGTTGTTTTATCTTTCTCTCTGCTTTTCGCCAACGTCGATTCAGCCTCTGCTTTCGTCGTTTCTCCGCCACGTAAGCTTCAGTCCGATGAGCTTGCTACTGTTCGTCTCTTTCAAGAAAACACTCCTTCCGTTGTTTACATAACCAATCTTGCTGTCAGGTATTTGTTTAATTTTTAACTTGCTGCCAGTATTCGTCAATTGTTTTTTTTTAACTAATTTTAATTTCTGTCGAATTGTGTTTATAAATATTGTAGGCAGGATGCATTTACGCTGGATGTGTTGGAGGTCCCGCAAGGATCTGGATCAGGTTTTGTTTGGGATAAAAACGGTCACATTGTCACCAATTATCATGTGATTCGCGGCGCTTCTGACCTCAGGTTGGTTTGCTTTCTTTCATCATTTCTATTTATATTAATTCTAATTTTTTTATAGTTGTTTGCTTTACTTGTTGCTGGCAATTGTGCAACTGTAAATTTTTTATAGTGCCACTGTGTTTATGTTATGCCAACTTCAAATTCTTTTGATTAGTAGCATATAGAAATAAATATTACTTTTTCCAGTTTATGCTGATGTCAATTGGTGTTCTTGAGGTATGGAGTCTGTACCTTTTAGTTTTTTTTTTTTTTTGTATGAAATTTTCCCGAATTAGCATATTTCCTGGTTTCTTTTAAAAAGAATAAAATTCAGTGTCCAGATGTTGGATGTTGTTATGGATTTCGAAATAGTTCCTCCATTATTCTTCATTTGACAAGACAAGAGAGTTGTGGGGGCTTGAGGTGCACAATGCATCTTAAAAGTGAATTAAACCAGTTATTATAATTTTTGGTTTTATTGGAATCATCAATTACATTAATACAATGGATAAAGATCCTTTTCTAGTCTTTTCTATCATTAGCTAATTTTTACTTGTTAAAAGATTGAAAAAATAATAAAAAAATTGAATCAAAATAAAATGTCAACCTTTCATTCATTTTTATAGTTTTGTGTTGTTGGATCCTAAAAAGCTAAGGATTGAAACGATTAGGAGAGGATCCTTGTCCTAATACAATACAAAGCAGCAGTTGTGTCTTCTGCCGGCCCTGCAAGCAGCCCTGTGATGTCATACAACTTTTCATGCTAGTTATTAGCATATTTTAATATACAAGTCTCATGTAGTGGTATGGATTAAGGAGCCATTGCCTGATGTAATGGTGAAAGTCTTGAGCTGAAAACTATCAGACTGGGCTCAAGTCTTGGAAGTGGATGTTTTTGCAAAAAAATGATTTGAGGGTTAGAACACCCATCATTGGACCTTGTTGGGAATAATTCTGGATAATAACCTTTTTCTTTTAATTTTCCACGTAGCAGTCCTATGACCATTTACTTTGCACGTTGTGGTTTTTCATACAGATTAGTCCTTAAGCTGAATGATCCTGTCTGCCATGATGCTCTGGTCTCTTTGTGGTAGTATATGTTGAGCTAAAGTTATGGTTTGATGTTAGGTTCTGGTATTTCCTTTTGGCATTTAATTTGTGCTAGTGATATACAGGGTCACTCTTGCTGACCAATCAACTTATGATGCAAATGTCGTTGGATATGACCAAGACAAGGATGTTGCTGTGTTGCGTATTGATGCACCCAAAGACAAACTGAGGCCCGTACCTCTTGGTGTCTCTGCAGACTTGCTTGTTGGTCAGAAAGTATTTGCCATTGGCAACCCTGTGAGTGTGGTTTTTGCATTCTACCAGCAGAGACTATATATAACTGCAAAATTGCTTGGTTTCTTTCTTTTCCCATAAGTAATGAGGATTACAAATAGTGCCCTAGATAAGAACTTGGTGTTGTGCCTAATTATGAGAAATATCTTGTATTTTTTATTATCAAAAAGACAGTCATCCCTTAGTCATCCCTCAGTCATCCCTCAGAAAGAACAAACCTTTAGTTTAAGATTTTTTTGTGTGTTTTGTTGAAAATAAAGCACTAGCTGAATGCTTTCTCTTTCTGGATTTTGGCCCAAAAATGTTTTGAAGAAGATGGCTAAAAATATTGGCACCTTTAAAGGCTTTTTGCGTATCAGGATGCCTGATAATTTTTCTAGAGGCACTGGTTATGATTACTGTGCTCTAGTCTGAAATTCAATTTCCATAAAAGTTGCTTCCCACTTGTTGCAAGGCTAAACAGTTTCTGATCAGAACTTTTCTATGAAGCATAAGTTACTGATCATGGTGTATAAATTTCAGAACATCTTTTTTAATTGAAAATCTTATTACCGAGTTCATATTTTTTTTTTGGCAGTTTGGACTTGACCATACCCTTACAACTGGCGTGATCAGGTATGAAGTACATAATTTTTTTTTTCTTCTTACCTCAAGTATGTTTGATTCCTTTATAATTTTGCTATAGTTTAAATTTTCTTGTAATGTTAGTTCTATCAGGCAAGTGGCTCCGGTTGAATCACATTTTGTTGCTTTTAGAATATGCTGAGATGATATCTCTTGCTGAATATTTTTAAGTAGGCTATCGAAAAACTGCATATGATTACTAATGAGATTAGAGGTTTATGTATTTTTTGTTCAATGGAGAAAAAAGATGCATAAAAATTCATACAAAGTATAGAAGTCCAATTAATACCTCAGGTATCCATCCTCTATCAATATTGTATGAGTAACTCCAGATGTGAATATGTATTGATCTATGCATAAAACAATGTTATTTGCTAATATTTTCTTTTATGTTTACTAGTGGTCTTCGCAGAGAAATTAGTTCTGCAGCTACTGGACGTCCAATTCAGGATGTTATACAGACAGATGCTGCCATTAATCCTGGTAATAGCGGAGGACCACTTCTAGATAGTTCAGGAAGCCTGATTGGAATAAATACAGCTATTTATTCTCCGTCTGGAGCTTCCTCTGGTGTCGGATTTTCTATTCCAGTTGACACGGTGACTTTTTTTTTGGATCTTGGTTTTCATTCGTTGAGAAAAACTTTGCACCTGTTCTATTTAAATAAACTTGGGATTTTCCTCTTTTTTTCATGCCTGAGAAAATTTCACTGATCCATATTCTTATATATCCAGGTAAATGGCATTGTTGACCAGCTGGTGAAGTTCGGGAAGATCACAAGACCTATCTTAGGTATTAAGTTTGCACCTGATCAATCAGTAGAACAGTTAGGTGTAAGTGGGGTGCTTGTATTAGATGCTCCTGCAACTGGTCCTGCCGGCAAAGCGGTATGCATATATTTTCTTTTTGTCGAAGTTTTACATTTAATTTTCTTTTGTAATTAAACTAATGATACTGAAGGGGCTTGATATTTCCTTTCCTTTAATTTTCTATCTTATAACTTGAAGATTTTGTTCTTTCATTCAGGAAGAGCTGATCTGTTTTATTCTGCAGGGTCTGCTACCAACCAAACGTGATGCCTATGGTAGACTCATTTTGGGTGACATTATAACATCTGTGAATGGCAAAAAGGTCACAAATGGCAGCGATTTGTACAGAATTCTTGACCAATGTAAAGTTGGAGATGAGGTATCTTGTGATTTCATTACCTTAACTGATCTCAAGTTACCTTTTCTTTTTGGTGGGGACCTTGGGGGGTGGTCTGAGATAATTTCCTGGTTTTCACATTGGGATTTCTATATTGTTGATAAGAATGAGAATTAAGTGTGCCGAGTTTATGAAAGTGACAAAGTTTGACAAAGTTATAATTTCGGGGAAAGTCTTTTTCTGAAGTAGAAAAGTTTCTGCATGACAACA
Organism: Swietenia macrophylla; assembly: GCA_032401905.1. Taxonomy (NCBI): domain Eukaryota; kingdom Viridiplantae; phylum Streptophyta; class Magnoliopsida; order Sapindales; family Meliaceae; genus Swietenia; species Swietenia macrophylla. The sequence goes on along the minus strand of CP135579.1, from coordinate 11,230,909 downwards.
CAACACTAACCACAGTATTGGAGATGTTTTATAGAGCAGCATGTAATGCCCTCAATGATCACAATGATGAAAGGAAAGCACTCCAGACTACAATGCATGCTAGTGTTTAGCAGTAAGCTAGGGTGTTTTCATTTGTTGATGGCTAGAGAGGAAAGCACTCCATTTTGAACAGTTATCCCGACTCTTTTCTAGAATTGCAAAACTCATGCTATCACATTCATTGTCCACCATGCCATTCAAATCTGGTGTTTTAAAACTCCAGATACATGTTAATAAATTATCTTTCCACAGTTATATTGGTTCTTTTATCCACTCATTTTTTGGCCAACTGTCATTAATGGGATATTGGACAATATGGTGACTGTACAGACCTTACTAACCATTGAAGAAAACATAATTCAACTGCTGTCCCTGTTCTTTGTGGTGGTCTCTTTGCCGGACTTTGTCCTAGTTGTTGGTGGATGTCATAAAGCTATCCTTTGGGTCATGTGCTAGTAATTGTAGTAGTTGTTTTGGTTGGGAGAAAGAACTATTGGAAACATGCTTTTCACTGGGAGTCCTTTTAATTGATCTGTCGGAGGAGTAATTCCCTCCTAGTTATGGTGAACACAAGGCTACCAGAATCAATTTTGTAACTGTGCTCTTTTGTGGTCAAATATTTAAGCTGGCCCAGGAAAGATGTATATGTCACTATGAAGAGAGAAAGATGGTCTTAAGTTTATGTAAAATTCGTAGCCAATGTTTATACCTGTAAATGAATAATATTTGAATTGCTTTGATTTCAGGTGATCGTGGAAGTGTTGCGCGGCGATCATAAAGAAAAGATTCCGGTATTACTTGAACCAAAGCCTGACGAATCATAGTATGCCAAATAGTCAGGCTTGTATACTTTGGTACAGTACACAAATGACAAAATGCCATCGTTGTTGTGCATCAGTTGTTTCAGCATGAAGGGTCTCATTGTACATATTTCACCAACTGTACTATACATGATATTGAGGTTTCCACTGCCTTGATGAAGCAAAATCGTCAGTTTCATCTTGCCTCCTTAGAAAATACTTCGAAAATGTCTTATCACTATCACCTCTTGAAACTTTCCAACCGGCATTTTAATTCCCAACAAAGGACCGCTATTTCAGTTGGTACTTGCTAGAAGAATTCTGCGGAATTAAATGTCATGGTGTGTTTTAGATTTGCTGTAATCACAGGAAGTTACTTCTCTTTCGAAAAATGATGCATGACTGATAAATGACAAGACCGTTGTGTGTTTCTGTTTCCTTTTCCCCTTTTATATTACATTGTTTTCTCTTTTCTTTTAAATATTACCCAAACACAAGTGAGCTACAAACTGAATCAACAAGCACTCGTATAATATAGTAACCCATGACTCGTTATTGCATTACATGTCTGTTACAAGTTTACATTCTATGTTATAAAGCTGTCATAAGTTGGTATTTTCGATACTGTAATTTATGTAGTATCATTTAAAACAATAATAATATTAATAATAATGGGTCATGGAATGTTAAGCGATAACCCTTCTATGGAACATGCCTCCTCTTCTATAACAACAATATATTTATTTTATTTTATTTTATTGTACTGTATTTTGTTGTTATACTCTTCTCAAGCCCTTGAAAATGGATCGGATGTCCGATATGAAAATTTTATGGCAGCCCCTCTCGAATAGGTCTCTGATTGATCATTAAAATTTCATTTCCAATAACATTTTATGACCAATTTGAGATTAGTTTAGAAAACCGAAATTGACTAGACACTCCCCTATTTTTAGTACCAGATTTATTTGGTAATCCTTGTTAATTTATAACTACATCTGCAGAAAGAAACACAGAGACATTTATTCGCAGTCTATCAGCTAATCTGAAGGGATAATACAGAATGAAATAAGTTTGGAGTAAAATAACTAATTGACAGTACAAGTAAAATCATTACGTTAGAGGGAAGGGACATTGTGACAAGAGCAAGAAAATAAAAATAAATAAATAATAAAAGTACTACTAATACTGATGTTATAAAGATCATCTGATGAATGTATCAAGTCGTGTGCCAATTCTGCCGACTCGCTAATTGATTCAACCTCACAATCTATTGTTGTATATTTTATTTTTCTTTTTTTCTGTTTTATTTTAGTGATACCAATGTCCATGCATTCACCGTCGGAGGAAGATATAAGGTCAAGTCACACAGCAGTTTCTAGCTAGTGCAAAAGCTTACCAAAGGGTTTTGCTCAGATCTCATCTCTCTCTAGTTTTTAGAAAGAACACCAGTCTAGTCCAGTCCAGTCAATAGTGACAAAGACAAGGGAGGGAGAAAATCAATATAGGAAAGGTTTGTGGACGGTGGAAGAAGACAAGACACTGATTGATTATGTCAAGGTCACATGGAAAAGGACAATGGAATGGTATTACCAAGAAAACAGGCAAACTAATTACACTAACTACCTTCAATTTTCTTCATCTTTTTTTTTTTCCTTTTGATGTTTGAAATTATTGGAAGATGATTAAATTCAATGACAGTGGCTGTTTTCTGAATTCTGTTGTAGGTTTGAAAAGATGTGGGAAGAGTTGTAGGTTGAGGTGGATGAACTACCTGAGTCCAAAAGTGAACCTAGGCAGTTTTACGGAGGAAGACGAAGATCTCATCATTAGACTCCATAAGCTTCTTGGAAACAGGTTCTCAGTTCTCAGTACTGGCTACTAGGCTTTCTGTGTTTTTGTTGGATTTTTGGTTCTATGATTTCTTCGTGATTGTGAACTGCTATGACAAAAATTGATCATGGTAGTTGCATTTATGAATATACATCTATTAATGTACTACAGCAATTAATAGTACCATGCAGCATCTTGATGTAATTCTCAATTTCAATGCCATTAACATTCCTCTCAGAGATTATTATTTTTGTTTAGATGGTCCTTGATTGAAAAACGAATGCCCCGACGAACCGACGATCTAGTGAAGAATTACAGGAATACTCATCTGAGCAAACGACTGGGAATCAGAAAGTACAGTTGGTGATCCTTCTAGCCTAACTACTCAATCTCCGAAAATAGATGTTTCCGAAAGTACTGCAGAAACAGTCCTTGTGATAATACAAGTGCAACAGCCCCCCAAAGTTCAGCAGAGAAAGCAACCCAGAATGCTGTTAACAATATCACAGCCACACAAGAACCCATGATTGATGAAGGTTTTATGAACTCTTTACGGAATCTTGATGATTACTTGGATTTAGGAGCCTTTACAGTACATGCATGGGTATTCTTTAATTTGATCTTGCTTGACGATATTGTTTTTAGATTATTTTACTGGTTGTGAGGATAAATTATTAATTGTTACATGTGCAAGTCTGCTAAGGCGTCATAGTTAATGGACCCAACCTTGCCTTCTTTCTGTTGTAGTTCACGCATAAATTTGCAGACAAGAGCAATTAATTGAGTTCACTTATAGGACTCTTAATCAACTCTCTTGCTCAATACTGATCAGTACAGTAAATGAAATGGCTGGCCACCCTGAGGGCCAGGGCATCAAATCAATTGAAGGCATTGTTGAAGAAATTCGCTGCTGCAAATTATTGTGAAAGTTCTCATTTCCCTTCAATAAGTGGACAGAAAAACAAAGGAAAGGACGCAATCACTATATACAATAACAGTTGAGATTAACAAATGATTGTGCCCTTCCCAGGAATTGGGAGCATCCCCTCAAATGATCACAGCAGAGGTACCAGCCAATATTGAATGATGCCTTTTTGAATGGTGTGAAAGCAGCACGATTTATAGTTTACTCATAAGCGAGCAAGCGAGTGGTGGTTATTAAACATTCGTTGCCAAGTAAAAACCCGTTGCATTGTGCTTCCAGAATTAAGCTGATCAGCACAAAAGTTCCAAGTTTTATATACTCAGAATATTATATGCTTCAGTAGTTTTGTTTGAATATGATGTTTCTGGGTTTTTCCACTTTTAAGTACCCTTTGCTTCATTTCTAACACTATAACCGAATGAACTGACTAGTGAATTAAGAAGCTAGGAACATGTTAATTAAGAAACTGTGGGCTGAACATGAACAATATTCGGATAGAGGACTCTCAATTTCTTGAAAATAAGACTGTTGTGCCTGCGAAACCCAGTTCATTTTATGATAAAGTGATCAAGAGAACCTCAGTTGAGTTTGCAGTGATGAGTGATGACCTCTTACCTATGTCAATAGAGCTTCCAATGTAGTATCGTAGCCACATCTTTAACCTAACAGAACAAAAATGCAGCAGTGAATAAAGCCAATTATAGTATGTCTACGATTTCTCGCAAACAAGACAAAAATGAAAACTTCAATATCCATTTATTTGTTAAAGAAAATCGATCATCCATGTTCTCAAACATGAACTTATTGTAAATTGCAGCTCATCAAAACATACAGAAGTACATGGTAGAAAATATATATATATAGTTAAGGGAACAAGGATTTGCTCGCGCGGGCGCGCGCACACACATATATATATATATGACTGGTCATGTTCATACGGAAAGTGATGGAGAAAGTCCAAACTCCAGACCCCAGAGCTCGAACGATCCTTTAATGAAATCGTAGTAGCCACCCTTCAATGCTAGAGTTTTCTTCACCAATCCATCTCTCACAAATGGGTAAGTTAGCAGGTTTCCAAGGGACACATTCACTGCCTCCTGTAGATATTACAATTTTGCAAATAAATTGTAAGAAAAAAAAAGTATTTCGGGGAAAAGCAAAGTTTCCAGAAGTCATTGTCTATCTGCTTTTGCATACGGCCAATATAAGAGATCAATTAAGATGAAGAAACTAAGGAAATATTACAGGGATTTACCTTTTCACAGTATGTGCACTGTTCAGGGAAAGGTTTGTCACCATGCTCTGCTAGCACCTTGTTCTTGGCAGTGAAACCAATTTTGACCCAATCTTCAATAAAATCACTGCATCAGTTGGGTGAATTTGTTATTAGTAAATCAATAGTACAGCAGATTATAGAAACGAGAATAATATATTATGCAGAGCCATATATATACATAAAACAACACTGGAATCAATTTTTGTTTGATTCAGCAGATTGAATATTTAAAAATTTGATTGAAAATGATGGTTAGAAAGCAATTGAAGAGTTGCAAAGATAAAAGGACATACGTAGAATTATTTCCATCAAATGGGAAAGACATGAGTCCTTTGATTCCACCACAGGCGCTGTGCCCAATCACCACAATGTTCTCAACCTGTAGCAAATTAATTATAATTTAAAACTACAAATTAAAATAATATAGCTACACCATGCCTCTTAGAATTACATCATCATCATAATAATAATAATAATAATAATGTGTTTATTATAAATAAATCGATGATTGTTTGAATAAAATAAGTGATTAAATTACAAATATAGCTAAAATTTATTTTTAATATTAGTTATGTATACCATTGATTTTTTGGCTTAATAAAAGGCATGATAAGAGTTCTTTAAAAATTTGTTTAGAACTCCAAAATTTATGACTGTGCTTGAAATAAATAAAATACAATCTAACTAATTTGTCTTCAATAAATATCTAACTAGATTTTTCTATTATCTAAATCAACACTAATTTTCTTTTAATTTTTGGCAACTTTGTGCATGTTCGTGCATGAGAAAGAGTTAGAACTTGCTACAAAGGATTAGATAAAAGTGTTGTGAATTTAATTACCTTGAGATGCAAAACTGCATACTCGACAGCAGCCCCAACTCCAGCGTATTTGGTCTGTAATTGTTACATCCATAGAATCGAAAGCTTTAAATCTTCAATTGAAAAAATATTAAATTATAGAGGAAATCAATTAGCACAAAATAGTGACCTGATCATAAGGTGGAACTATGTTAGCAACATTGCGGACAACAAAAGCCTCCCCCGGTTGGAAATCCAACACATGAGATGGGCAAACTCTCGAGTCCGAGCAGGCAAATACCATATACTGCAATAATTTTGAAAACCAAAGCAGTTTAACTCTACTTTATGACATATTTATGTATGTCTTACTCTAATAACTTATACGAATATGAAATTCGGACATTACCTTAGGGCTTTGTCCTTTGGCAAGCTCAGCGTACAAAGCTGGGTTTTTTCTGTGGAAGCCAAATCATAGATAATTTTATTTAACACTTGTTGATTATAATAGAGCAGCAGCTCTAAGACTGAATGTAAATCACTAATGAAAGACAATCACTCGTATTTTTCTCTCTTGAAGTGAATGAAGCCATCCTTCATCCTCTCCACAGCATCGAAGGGCTTGGTGTCACCGGGAGTTTGCAACTGAGCAGTTATCTGCTCTACTTTCGCAGCCGCCATGGGTTTCAAGTCTTCCTTCTCACTGCATGCCATGGAGATTAAACCAACATCAACAACATGTTTGTTCAATTCAAATGTCATACACGTACAGTTTATGCATTAGGCAACATAGCCAACGCCCCCGGCGTCTAAATGTTAAGTTTTACGTTAAAAATGAACTATCAGAATGTGTCCCATTATCTTCTTTCTGTGGTCCATCTCTTGTAAACGTTGATTTCAATTTGCTAAAGTCCACAAATGAACACAGGACCAGTATATTGTGTAGTGTGAAATCTAAAATGATCGACGCGCAAATTAAAGACAATTAATGGGATGGGATTTATCCGAAATAAGAAAAGGTGGGAGTTAAGAAAAGTTTGATGTTGGGTAAAAAGAAAAGTCTGATTTGATTAATTACTTGAGAAGTTTCTTCAGAGCTTCAATGGCTTCCTCGTACGACTGTTGGTTCATTTCTTCCCTCTGCAAAAATCACCCCCACAAAATTCTAAGCTTAATGACAATATTCAGAGTTAATGAAACGGCATATATAACTTAGTTAATCGTAAGAAAAATTCCGGTCGCATGTACATGAGACTTGAATAATTTTGAAAGAAAAGTTTGTGAGAGCAAAGACAAATACCACACACTTGTCATTACGAATCTCCAAACATTACAACAGATCAATTACAGTACGGTTGTGTGTCACTAATCTCAACGTCAACGAAAAAAGACACGACTGATTAATGTTCAGTCACTAACCAATGGATTATTGCCACATTTACAAATAGATATATGATTTAAGCGGAGATCTGCATGCCTTTTAATATTGGGGCCAATGGTAGTTGTAAGAAACTATCAAAAGCTGAGAAATTAATGGTCTTATATGGCAAAAGCAACTTGTTTAAAGTATAAATGTATGCATGAATATGAGTGTACGTGGATGTTTCCGCAGCCATGAATATTCTCCATTCTCCAGGAATAATGGTGAAATCATAATGAAAATCCTCTGCAATTAAGTAAACATAAAATGCCGGCATGAAAACTCTCTGACGACATGGATGAGAAAAGGAGAGAGAACGAGGACGTACCCACGTGGGGTTGATGATAGGAGGTGGAGCAGCAAAAATAGGCTGGTTTCTGATGAGGCTAGGAAGAGAAGCAGAAGAAGAGTTGAGCCTTGCGAAGACTGTAGGGCGTAACGCGGTTCTTTTGACAGAAGATTGAGCGGGAGAGAGAGAGGTAAGGCACCAGCTGTTGATCGAAGCTGTGGACATTATGCAAGGAGCTTTACAATTCTATGGCTTTATAGCTTATACCATTACCATATATGCATGCATATATTGACGACTGACACACTACAGATAACAATAGCGAAAGCTCGGTGAATGAGAGCTTCCATCGTTGTAGATTAGGTTTCGACGTTCCAGATCCAACGACAATTTTGGCCTCATCACTTGATTTTAAATATGTGACCTTCATTCGATCATATTATTCAATTTGTAGATGTTGTGATATGCACCATTCGCCACGTATATGGCTCTTAAAACGTTGGTAACATTACAGATATTAATTTTGTTAAAAACATGAATGTGATGTATCGACATCTAAGCAATGAATTAAAACAAGCCTCACAAGGCTCCCATGTTCGCATTAATGCTGTATGATGGTTCACGCTATTAGTGAGAAATTAAAGAAGTAACAACGATCTGTAAGAGAAGAATAGAAGTGATAGCACGTGTCAGTAAACAAGAAGACGATGATTAGAACAATCGGGATGGGGATATCCTTGGATGGAATCAATGGTGCAAACGATGGACCATTGAGACAAGGCCCTATCTTTAAAACAAGGCTACGGTGGTAGTTCGCTTCTCGAGTTTTGATCCCCCTATCTGCTGGTATTCTTTCAACTTAGATTTTGACAGGATTGGCCAGAAATTCTTGGCCACACCCATGTCAACTAGATCGTATCCTTGAATAAATATTATCTTTGAAAAGAGATACTACAACAGATTAAGCCTCAGAACATAAGTGGCCTGTTTTGTTTTAGCATTTTACACAGAAAAGAGACCACATACAGAGAATTGGGAAGTGATTGTGTGTTTTAAATGAATAACGAAATATAACACATTAACATGCAGAAAATTGTGTGTTTTTGGACAGTGGAAATAGTTTTTCTTTTGAGTATAACGAAGAGCAAAGAGTGCGAATAAGGAGTGAGATGATGGAATGGAAGTAATTAAGGAGAAATGAGGAGTTGATTCAACACAAACCAGCAATTTCTCAACAAAACCAGCACTGAAAACACATAACCATCTTCCATTGTAGAGATGTTTATTGGTCATCGTAATTTTGCAATTGAAATGGAGAATTGTATGTAGCTTAGCTTAGCTTCACTCGTTGCAACAACTTCGCCGAGAGAGGATGGAGGAGGAATCCTCCATCTGTCGATTGGCATTCGAGTCTTATATGCATTTAAGGTTGGCCAAATGATTGAATAGGAGGTCGATAACATCATAATGTCAACATACTTATGTCATATTTTCGACATGTCTGTGAAGTGTGAAGACACAACCAAGTGGCATAAATTAACGTTGTACTATGGACGTGGGAGCTTCGCAATGTCTTTCTTCCTCCAATTACCACACAAGTACACAACCACGATTAAAAATTCCAGCAGGGGTATTTTTCCATCCTAAAAAACTTTACCAATTAAACGATCAATACTGACTTTAATTTCTATTTAGATTAAAAAAAATAACTAAATTATAAGCTATGTGAATGAATGTTACTTGTTTGCTTTATCGTATCCCGTAAACTAAAGAATAATGTGGTCATGTTATTGCCACTAGGATCACTCGGATTTAAAAGCCACAAAAAATGAAAAAGAAGAGAAAGGAATATTCTTCTACGCATAGGAAGAATCAATATTCCACCTAAGCAATCTGGACTTTGACGAACTCCCGATTGGTTTGTTTCAACTCAATTCAGACGCCTAAACACCAGTGGAGATATTGCAACATACACAAATATAAAGCTTAAAACCAAGCATAGTTCATAAATAGAAGAGTCTACGCGATCTGGTATTTCCATAAACGAGCTGAACGCTAAAATGGAGCTTTTGAGATGATGAGACAAGCTATAAAGAGCAAGAGTAGCATGCGCGAGCATCTTTTGTGCGTGTAATTTCTGATTAGCTCTACTAGGCTCAGTATCAAACAAGATGATACAAAAAAAAATTTGAAGGAAGAATAAGATATGTTTAAGATTAGTGGCCCTGTAAAAAGACCAATCATCGTGGGAACCAAACAACCCGGCCACATGGCGCCACACGGGACAAATAAAATGAATGGCTCTTGGGATTATACTAAATCGAGTTATAGCAAAACAGCATGCTGTTGAGTTCATCTTCAACAAGTCTTCAACGAGTATAGATGTCTCGAAATATAGAACACCATAAGGCAACCGAAAAATTAGGTTACAACTGTCGATCATGAAAACGCACCTTTCCTGTTTTGTAAATAGCATTTTACAAAGTATACTCGCGCACAGACTATCTTAAAAAGAGCTGCGCGTGTTCAGAACTTGCTGCTTGAGATAGCATGAAATTAGGCAACTATTTTAGGATAACAGCATTGCCCTAACTATTTGGGAGATAGTCTGATAGGACAGACAGAGAATGCTATACAACGAGCTGCTTTTGCCAGCAAAAAGCGTTCATTTTCTGTCAATGGCCTCTCGATCACCTTTACAACATTAGCATCCTGAGACATGACAATCAAACAACCGTTGGCAAGGAAATATAATGTTTAGAACAATCTTAAAGTCTAAATAATTCTGAGTTTATGATATCTGCATCACTTTTATTTGTTTGTTTATTTATTTTTGTCATTCTACAAAAGGACTGGCACGTTAAAAGGGGCAGGATTGCTCACACCAACCTTCTTTTGTTGTTGAATAGAAGGCCTCACGCTGGCAATATCACCAACCATGATTACATTGTTGACATTGCCCCTGTCATCCTTTTCTGTTGGTGAAGTCGTTGAATGCCGCCATTGCCCATTAACAATGAACTTATAATGATATCTGAAGGCAGTGAAAGGTAATTTACACTTGGACCAAAAAGAAATCCCAGATACAATTAATATCTTAACCAATTGCATGTTATCCATCAGAATTGAATAATTTCAAAAGATAAAAACTATGAGTTGCATGTCATGAGCTGGGTCATTACCTCCTCCCCAAAAACATGTCCATTAGAGTGTGCAAAACCCACCATTATAAACCTAAAGAATAGCTCATTCTTATTTAATGTAGGATTCCGTCACACTCTCCCCCACTCAATTCTATGACGCGAGTTGGGCCATTACCTCCTCCTCAAAAGATATGTCCACTAAGGTGTGCAGAGCCTATCCTTATAAACCCTAAAAATAGTCCATTCCTATCCAATATGGGATTCCGTCACATGCAACTATTCCTTTTAAACTGGGAGAGGTGAAAACTGAGACTCAATCAATCAACATACAAAATGTTTAGGTATCATCCTTAGATAATTATTTCTGTTTGGTGAAATTAGAGGCCACATGCTTTTAATAAAATAAATACCAACATCAACAAAGAAGCATTGCTCTAGAGTCAGCAATAAACTGTAGCCTTTTAAAATCATATTTGCAGAATATACAACACTTACTTTCCTTGTGGAAGTCTAATCTCAATCTCAAATCTTGATCCACCCTTGTGGCCTGCTTTAATTGGCTCTTTCCAGTTTCCAGTAAAATCTCCCACCAAGAATACATCCTCTCCCTGTAATACAAAGTTCATTTTAAAGACAAACCATCAAAACTAATAATCTTTCAATAATATAAGTTAAGGATATTCAATGACTATAAGACTAAATGATTCAAATTCCTTCCTACAAGTAGCAAGCAAGATATAACATTGAGACAGACAAATAGTAACACCATTCATGTTTTAAAGAGCTCACATATCTATACCAAATGTTAACTACTGTTAATATTTAAATTGTCAATTACCTCCTGTCCATTCCACACAAAGGTCACAGCATGTGTAGCTGGTCCATCATGACTACCATTCTCCACCATAGCTATAAGATCCCATGTTGCCCAAGCAATTGCTGGTCTGCATTTAGATTTTTATTAAATGTTTTGCCAGAGTCATAAAAGGGAAAAAATGGTTTTAAATAGAATAAACTCATTCATTTTCATGATGTAAACTTTTCATAAATCTTTGGTCATCCCTAAGCAATCACAGTAATCAGGTTCATTTACATGAGATATTTAAAAATGACCAAGCTAGAGACCAATGCCACCAGTCAATAATTGGAACACGGAAGTTATAGGTCAGACAAGGATTTCAACCACAATACTTGGATCATATTTGTAATTTTAAGTTTCTAAGTATAGTAAAGAATAAAATACATACATATATAGCAGAGTAGGTAAAAGAACCTGTCAGGTCTGCACGTATGCAATCCAGTAACAAAATTATAAGCTGCATGAAGGGACGTATCGGTCATCCAGTGTAGGTATGCAATCACGGAAGCCGGAGATCGATCAAAACCGGTCGTACAAGTGACAAAAACGCGATGATTCTTTTTTAACAAGCGTAATAGGAGGCCCACACAAAATGGTAGTTTCTTCCTCATGTCAAAGGAATCTGAGTCCCTGCAACAAAAAAATATATGATTATTAATGTGCCATATCCAGACAGCATGCTCTAACTAAAACAAATACATGCTGATCCATTCACAATTCCACCACCAACATCCAAAGTTCAAACAGAAAATTCTTCAAGCAGTCAATTTCTGGTGTAAAAAGTACATCCAAGCAAAGAGACAGATCTTGAGATTTTTCAGCACCTTCACCATAATGCCAACAACACTCACAATAAGTTGTTGCAAAATTTAAAAATAAAAGTAAAAGAGTTGGGATAAAATTAATTATAGAATTCATTAGCAGACATACACATAAATCCTGCATGACTAAAGTGACTAATCCAAAGAACAGAACCAAAGTCGTCAATTTTTAAATTTCCTTAACCAACAAAAAACATATGACATAAAGCCTTTTACTTACCTTATAGGATAGTTGATCATTAGAATATTGCTTTTTTGACAAAACTCATTGATTGACTTGTAATCAATTCCCCAATTTTCTGCTTCAACTCTACCCTGGAAATTCAGTACAGCAGTAATCCCCTGATGCAGAAACTTCCTAACTGTTAAAAGTGAATAATGGAATGGGAAAGAACTAGGACACACTCAATGAAAACTCTATCAACTAGAAAGTAAACCAATCAATACCACACAAATGTACTCAGTCAAAACCTGTCCCCTCCTAGCAAGCTAAAAAATATAAAATGTGAACTAGCTTCACACATCGACATGATGGTGCTGGACATGCACCTGCATAGGGTAGATACTGCACGATGCTATAAATTTAAAGGTCAATGCTTCCGTCATTAGGCTGAAATAAATGAACTATATTTGTGCAAGAAACATCTTGCCTCTGAAAATTTAAATAGTCTTTTTGAACCATTCCTTCAGGAGTGTTGCCAATGGATCATAAAAATTTCAGATCACATTAACATTTATTATTTTGGTAATTTTGGCTTATATACTGTCTGTTCTCATATCTTACTCCTTATGATGCCATCATAAGCTTGTACATAATACAAAGTTCAGAAAAACCAAGTCTGAAAAGTAAACAACAAATTAGCATGAGCAAATTCTGCTGAAACTAGAGGCAACAAGACACTCACCAACTTAGACAAAGTTTCAAAATCAGCTTCTTTTTGTATACATGATCCAACATAAATTTGTTCTGTTATCTGACAAAATGAACATTGCTCTATGTGAGTGAGAGAATGTATTCTGTTGAACATCTTAATTAAAAATGCTACAGAATATAGATCATTAAGAACTCGAGCATCACACCTTACTGTAGCGCATACCAAGAGAGTGATTATAGTATAGCTCGCCTTTAGAACGATCCAGTGCCTTAATATACTCCTCCAGCGGGAAGCTCCCATGAGCCCATTCTCCATCTCCAGGCTCTTCCTCCGAGAAAATACAAACAAGTTGGTTCGTGGGTGAAGAAAGAACATTCCTCTGGGACTGTGATTGAGCATGTCCATTTTGATAATCCAAAAGTTTCTGCCCTTGGGATGTTAGAAACTTTGAGGAGAACATAGCAAACCCAGTGTTTCCACTGCCTTCAGAAGACATTTTCAAACTTGATGCCAATATATTTTTGTTCCAAGTGGCAATGGCCATCCGACCTCTATTAAATAAGACATCAAGGTCGCTTAAATGATGCAGTTGTTGAATGGGAAAAGGAGAGAAAGGTCTCTCAAGGACTAGGCTATAAGTTCCTGCCTTCTCTGTCAGCATCTTCCTGAAGAAACCAAAAACTGAAAAAATAAAAAGATATTGATGAACAGAACAGATAGTTAACAGCTAAAACATTGACAACAAATTACCTACAAAGTTACAACTTGCAACTTAGAAAACATTAAATTGATTGGCTAAATAAAAATATAGCCAGTAAAAATCGAAACTGCAATATTGGTATCACCCAATATTCAAGGCTGCTCCGCGATATCAAGCCACTATGACGCAAGCAATGGCATGTTCTAAGAGCTAATTGCTACCTTAATTCCTCAAAAGTCCACCCACAAGAATCATCAATGACAATTAATCTCTGTGTTATCTGTGTTCTAGGATACCAGGAAAAAAGCAATGTGTAGACCTTTATAACATATATTAGAAATACAACGTCAACATATATTAGAAATACAACGTCAAGGAAAGCTCTTTTTTTGAATTGAATCGTAAGACATTTACTGTTACAATAGCAAGATCCAAGATCTAACCTACATCATGAATTACGATGAATCATATAGCCTGAAATAGAATGAACAACTCCACACGCCTCATATCACGTGCATCAATCATTATACTGATTTCAAAGCACTACCTTTCAAAAGTTATATTCAATGATTGATAACAAACATTAATTTCTTACTGTGCATCACTAAAGTCCTTTATCTCAAAAAACCTTCCGCCGGACGGATCACTCGCCTTCTTCAACGTGTCACCTACCATGATTATCCTCGACCTCTCCGCATTGCTCTACAAGACAATAATTTCAATATCATCTCCGAAAAGATACAAAGTAAACCATTGAAAAAAAATTTAAAAAAAAAACAAATAAAATAAAGAGTTAAAGCTGAATTACTCCTCTTTTCAGAGCGTGAACGAAGATTTTGCCATCAACAGACAACGCAAAGCGAATGCCAAGAGGTTTCTCCAGAGTGACCATGTACTCGTTTAAATTCATCTTAAAATTAGAATTATTGCTCGACATTGCATAAACCCTAACGATTTTCTTACTAAACTGAATCTTAGCTCTTCCCACACCGAGCTGCTTAGGCACTCCATCGATCGAGAACAGATTTTTCTCCAAAAACGAAGAATAAAACAACGTTGTTCTACAGCTAGAGAGTTGCAGATTCAACATTCTTGGTTAACAAAGTGGGCACAAAAAGTGAACACAAGTGACGCTACTTGGTTCGTGTAGTGAGAGACAGGAGCCGGTTTTTGTAAGAGTTTTGTAGAAGATTGAGGAAGAGTAAACCACAGAGTAGTGCTAAGAATCCGTTGCCCCACGTGGCTTGTGTGGACCCGATTTGCCTGAGTCCGCTTCCACTTTTTTACGACAACTTGCCACGTGGAAAAATCTTATATGTAATATCTATCGCAATTTTGCTGTGCTTTGAACTTACACCCCGATGGGGCAGTAACCAATCAGATACTCACACAGCAGCACGAGTTGACATCGAAAATGTCAGATTACAGATCAGGCTGCACTTGGACGGTTCACACTCTCTATGGGAAACGATTAAAAATGTTCATGATAAAATAAAAATAAAAATTATATACACTATTATAAAAAAATATATAATTAATTTTAAAATTAGACTTAAAAATAATTATAAAACGTTAAATGAAGTTTTAAAATGTTAATTGAATTTTAACAAAAATAAATAATTAGAGTTATTCTATATAAAATATTTAATAGCAGGCCCAAAACAAATGGTCATAGAGACAAGCCCGGTGCAATGAGATCGAGAAACCCCCGCTTGTCACATAAATTTTCTTGTAACGCTAACATACTCTTTTTGACTTTTTAAGTGCGCATGATACCTGACTGGATAGTGTGAAATTACCGGATAAAAGACTGTGCATCATTAATCATGCGGCGTGATGCATATTTGTGGCAAATGGACCGGATCGGGTCACTTCGATTTACCGAAAATTTGCGGATCGGGTTCGATTCAGTTTGTGTTAAAAAAATAAAAAATAAAATAAAATTCGACGCAGTCGTGAATTCGATCCAACACAAAACATGGGGACCTAAAGCTAAATTAGATTGGGAATCTCAACTATTTGATGAATTCGCACGTGGGACCTCCTTTCGCCATCTCTAATTTGACATGAAAGTTACCTTGCAGTATCTTTATTTCTTGTTTCGGGAATAAAAAAAACATCGTAATTGAATTTCGAATGAAAGCAAATAATGGTCCATGCCCAGGCAGAGGGAAGATATTAGAATAATGCTGCCGGCTGTTGTTGGTTCGTTTACTTTTTTGTACTGTATATATTCGTTAAAATAAGATAAAATTTATTCTTATAAAATTTTAAAATATTTTTTTATTTAATTTTACGTGATTTTCGTCACAATAAAATTCTTTGTATATCTGTTATGTTCTATCTCGAAATTTATTTTATTTTACTTTAAAATTTAAAACTTTTACGAATACATTTTAGTATCATTTATCACAGATTAAATAATTACTGTCTATTAAAATATATAAAATTTAATTTTATAAAATAAATATTCTTTTACTGTTAAATGTAAAATTTTATTACATGTAACTGCTTTAACAAGCACAACATTACTATTTCAATTTATAATCAATTATATTTTATAATTTTTTTTAATTTTTTTCATAAATTTTTTAATCCAAATTAAACCTCACTAATTGCACTAAAATTAATTTATTTTTTTGAAATTAAGATTTTTAATAATTTTTTATAATTAATTAATATTTACTTATTAAAAAATTAAGAAAATAATAAAAAATAACTCAAAATAAAACTTTAATCTTTTATTTTTTTAATTCGTATGTATTATTAAATTTTAAAAATTAATAATAAAAAACAGTAGGACAGGATTCTTGTCCCTTGGGTTGGGTACTCAATTTTATAGATTTTTATTTGTATATGTCTTGTCAATTGAGTCAAATAATATGTGTATCGTAGTGGAAGGAAGTTAATGTTATTAACATTAGGAATGATTTATATTAGTTAAAATTTTTTCCGTCAACATTTCTACCACGATATTTGTATTCTTATGTAATAAAATTTTATAATATTATTTTAGAAGTAATCAATTATAATTATTCAATCACGAGAACAAACAATGAAAATTAAAAAAATAAGTGATCAGATCATCGTATTATATTAAATAATTTTATCAAAAATAACATTCTCATACAATTTTTTTTTTTTTACTATATTATGTACTTCATTTATACACTTAATTTAATAATATTTTATAATATATAAATGTGCGAGCTAATTTTATTGAACAAATTTTTAAAAAATAAATTTTATAAGTAAATTTTATTTATTTATATTAATATATATATAATCTCAATTACGTATTTATTTTATAAAATCTTATTGCATACTAGTTTATTTTAAAATTTCTACGACAAAAATAATAATTATATTCACGTAAATGCTTATTTTCACGTAAAACTTTCTCTCATTAAATTTAAAGATATATTTTCTTCAAATATTTAAAATTTAGCAACCCGTGACTTTAAATAAAACTGAAATAAAGACGAAAGAATTTGAAGAGAATCGTACCCAATTCATATTCAATGATCTTCCATTAATAAACCAATGGCTCAACTTAACTCACATTAAATAATTAATTAATTCATTCATCTACTCATTTAGCCAAACAAAATTACTTACAAACCAACAAAATCAATCAAATAATAGTAATTAATTAGAAGGAAGGAAAAGTTTTGCCCAAGGCGCCATGGTGACTACTAGCGAAAAGCCCAACCAGGTCTTGCTTGTATGGTAAATACGATCGCTTCTTGCCACCTTCTTTAATGGCTCTGCTTTTCACATAAAACGATGCGTGCGCCGACACAGGCGAAGGTGCTTTGCCGGATTTGACCTCGCTTGATATCTTTTTCTCTTTCGAGTCAACGTTATTCTTTGTTGATTTACTCAGAAATATGAACGAGTCTTTTCCCTCGCTGTTGCTTCTCTTTAGCAAATCGCGAAATTTTAACCATTTTTTTAATGACGGCGATGGAGAAGACGCTGATGATGATCCAGTTGAGTTGCTCTTTTTGCATCTACTCGGCGACGATTCTGTCGGACTTCTTCTCGGTGACCAAACGCAGAAAGTTACCTTATTTACCTCCCTCGGTTCGTCAGCGTCCGACGACGAGGAAGAAGGCGTGCCACTTCGATCGTCATCAATGAACAGCTTCTCCAAGGGAGATCCCCGTATCGCCTCGTGAGTCTTTTCGTTTCCACGATCATAATCTCCATCGCTTAACAGAAGATCGCGACTGAAGACGGGAAAAACCTGACGGATCTGACCGTCGTAAAACAATTCACTCGCATCAATATTATTTAAAATAGAAACGAACTCGAAATCATCTCCATCATCGTTTCGATCATCTTCTTCCAGTTCTTCGAGTAAATCTTTGGAATTCGAAGAATCTTCATCAGCTTCGAATTCCCGGCTGACTCTAGCGGCAACGTCCCCTAATTTATCTGAAGCGTAAGCGTTGAAACTGGGACAAAACGACACAGCAGAGGCGGAACTAGCGTCTTGTTGCTGCACCTGCATCTCTATCTCACTGCGTTACAATTTTCTTTAGAGGCTCTGCGTTGTTGGATTTTGTGAGGTTTCGACGTTAGTGGATTTTACATATTTATACAGCAGGGCGGGGGTGCTGTGACTGTGAACGCGTGCGAGACCGTAGGAGGTTAAAAAAGTGAGAATATAAAAATTGGTTGAAACTATTTTAAGCCTCTTTGATTTTCCTTTCTTACCTAACACGTTTCTCGAAGTCATTTCACACGTGTGGTACGAACGCTTGGTGAAACAATTAATCGGTAAAGTCTCGTATGTAACTATATACCATGTATTTTAAATTTTACCATAATAATAATAATACTATGTCGCCGCGTTTATGTCAATTTTTTAAATAAAGACGTCTCTAGAATAATCAAGCATAATAAATTTAAGTTTTAAATAATTAAATAAAATTAAATATCTTTCTAGAAAATGTTAGCCATTTTAAACGTGCCATGTTATTATTATTTTACCGTTCGTACGATTATTTAATTAAATCAAATAATATTATACATCTTTTGATTAATTAAATATATTAAATTAAAATTTTAAATATATAAAAATTAAATATCTTTCAAAAAAATAATAAATATTTTAATAATCGTATTATATTATTATTATTATTTATATATATATATATAACTCGTATTATATAAATATTTTATTAAGAGAACTAATTAATAATATTATTGTGTTTGAAGAAGGAGAAGAAGAAGATGGAAAGCAAAGAAAAGAGACGTCCAAAATCCAAAGAATTGATAGTGCTTCTAGAAAGTGGGGTGGGGGGCAGCCAAAGCATGGACTTTCTAGAAGGATTGGGGAAGAAGAAAATCGAGGCAATTGGCCGAAGATCATGCAAATAATTTGCAGGCAAGCAAAATCAAGTTGACTCTAAAATATTGGGATTCCCATTGCATTGCAGCCTCTGAAGTTACAACACAGCCAAGCCACCCCACCCCAATACCATTTGATTAAATAATAATTAGTGCTTGATTTATTTAATTAAGGGTACGCGTATAATCTGGGATTTAGTCGGTTTATTTAATTAATTAATTAATTTTAAATAGTGACGTTAATGCATAACTAATTGGTGACGTAATATTTTTAATTACAGGTGGAAGAGTTGTCACACACTGGCATGTGACAGTTGGGTTACGACCAAATTTTCCCAAATGCATTAGTTAAAATGTTGATTAACTAATTAATTAAGAGATTACCTTTCACTAAGACTAAGTCAGGCAAAAATTCAGTCAAAAGCATAAGTGTGAACAAATGGTCTCATGCCCAAGTCCATAAAATTGTCAAAGAAGAAAAAACGAGTGAAATTAAAGATTTGGTAATTGAATTTCAAAGATCTTGAAGCTTAGAATTGAATTTGTAAATTAATTGGTGGAATTGCTCTTCTAGATGCCCACGGACACTTCATTTTTCTTATTATAAGATTAGGATGAAAGGATAATTTTTTTTTATTTTCGTAATTATTTTTTAATTAATTATGTACGAGGGAAGTCATTCTCCCTTTTTGAAAATTAATTATATTCCCTTCAATTTAAAAAAAAAATTACTATAGTGCAAAAAGGTATTGATATTTTGTAATTTGAAATATTATATTTACAATATAATACAAATATCGTATAATTTAGTTTTAAATCTCGGTATATTTACATCATAAATTTTATATTTTAATATATATAATTTAAATTTTTATACGA